>OX421448.1:57051229-57091229 GCA_949126865.1 Montipora capitata
CCCTGCATTAGTAAGCATCAGCGATAGGAAATCCGAGTATCTGGAGATGCGCAGAACGTATGCGCAATAACAATAGTAGGCACCGTCCTTAAGATGTCTTGTATTGATGGTAGTTCTAAATAAGAAAAGATCGATGCCGTCCAATAACAACGTAAACGTATATATTTCGTCTCCTTGTTTTCTGCTTTGTGGAATATCCTACCGATTCAAATACTCCATTCGCTATGAAAGTCATTTATGATATCTGTCATGACTATTTCTTTTTTTTCTTAAGGGTTTAATCAGGCTGTGATTAACCAAATGGCTATTAAACCATCTTGGAAAAGTTATGCGTCATATCAAATCAGAAGTTTCTACCGTTACTTCGCTCAGAATGAGCCAACCTTCAAAACAATAGTAAGTAAAATAAAATGGCAAGGTTGCGAAGAAGAAGAAGAAGAAGAAGAAGAAGAAGAAGAAGAAGAAGAAGAAGAAGAAGAAGAAGAAGAAGAAGAAGAAGAAGAAGAAGAAGAAGAAGAATAGAGAAAAGATATCATTATCAAGTCTGGGAGTCAGACTGGGAGTCAAGTCTGGGAGAGCATTCTCTGAGCACAACGAGCGTGCTCCCTACTTACTTTGTGGGAGTAACTGCGAGAACGAGTGAGGGAGCAACTCTGAGGCCTTTCGGGACTTTGCTGATCGCTGGGGCTCCAATGAGCGTTACTTTAAATGTGTTACTCAAAATACCAGAGCATCACTCGCTGCTCAAAAAGTACCTGTTGAACA
The DNA here is from genome assembly GCA_949126865.1 of Montipora capitata. Taxonomy (NCBI): domain Eukaryota; kingdom Metazoa; phylum Cnidaria; class Anthozoa; order Scleractinia; family Acroporidae; genus Montipora; species Montipora capitata. Next base: position 57,051,995 of record OX421448.1, read on the forward strand.
GTCTGTCTGACCTGGAACATTTTTCTAAGGACGCGGCATCGACTGAAGATGACGACTTTACATAGGAAGCAAGAAAAAGAAAGTACTGCGAAAGTTGGTACTCACGCTAAATTGTCTGACAACAAGATCGTCCATCTCAAAGATCTGAGTTCCTACACTCATACTCACATAATGTCTCGTCACTGTTACTCATTTGTTAAGTAATAACAAGAACAAGTAATGTAAGGGTAATAAAACAAATCTGAATACTTTTTACTCGCCTCCGGCGGTTCTTTTTTTCTGTGCTTTGGAGTAAAGATAGTAATGTAAGCTTCATCATCATAAATTATCTTTAGTTAACCACGGGATCACTCTCATTACAGATACAATGGTCTTCCTCTAAGCCGTGAAAAATGGTGATTAAAATACAGACTACTATTTACAAATATTGCCAAGAAATCTATTATTTACAACTAATGTTAAGAAATCTGTGTAAAATTAAAGCTATTTACAATAAACATTATAAATATTTACTAAGTAAAAAGATCTATTTACTCAGAATCCTTTTCAATTTATCTATGAATAAAAGGAGCTACTAATGACAATTACTTAAATTACAATAACTTGCTAAAAAATTCTTCATTTAGTACATACGATTTAAAGTAATTTAGGTTTCCTGCTCTCTCGCTTCTGCAGGGATATTATTCCATAAAGAAGATCCTCTGTAGTGGAGGCTGTTTTTCCCAATTTCTAATTTGGGTCTGGGAATATACAAGTTGATAGAGGAATTTCGTCCCTTAAGGGAGTGGATGTCAGAAACATATTTGAAGATACTTCTCAAATATGAAGGAGAATTATCATGAATGATTTTGAACGTCAAAATAGCGAGTTGTCATATTCTCCTGTTTTCGAGTGTTTCCCAGCCCAAATCATCTGGAAGGTCTTTGGATCTTATTTCATAATTAGAGAGAGTAATAATTATAGCAGCCCTATTTTGAAGCTGTTGGAGTTTTTCGGAGAAGCATTTGCCTTTATACCCCTAGACACAGCTAGAGTGGCCAAAATAGGGCAAAATCATTGCTTTATTTATATATAATGACTCTTGTTGTTAGCGGTATAGTGGGACTAGTACTTAGGCGCTTTAGTACAGACAAACCTGTTGATAGCTTCCTTAGAATCTCTTCGATGTGCAATTACCATGTCAAGTTTTCATCAATCAAACCTCCTAAATTTATAGCCCGTTAGTCTATCGCTGGATGCGTCATCTACCTTTACAGTGAAGTGATCAGACACTTGAGCAAGTTTGGAGCGGGTAACTATCAACATATACTTAGTCTTCTTGACATTTCATGTTAATTTATTCACCTCCAACCATGTCTGGATTTTACTTTAAATCAGAGTTCATTTTCATTTGAAGAATTTCAGTCTCTTTTAGCTGCTGAAGTTAAGGTGGTGTCATGCGCATACATTCTTGGCTTGGAGAATAAATTACAAGAGGGGAGATCATTTATATAAACAATAAATAATAGAGCGCCAAGGATTGACCCTTGTGGAATTCCACATGTTAAACTACAGAAATTCAGTCGACATTTCACCAGCTAGGATTTAAACCAGGCTAACGCCATAGACTTGACCCCGTAAAACTCGAGTTTCTGAAGTACGATGGAATGGTTAATGGTGTCAAAAGTGGTTTTTTTTTGGATCCAAGAATACCACACCGTTTAGGAGAAAATTATCAATATTCTTTATCCACCTATTTGTCTCCTCTAAAAGGGCTGTTTCAGTAGAGAACAGAGGCCCATAAATCCTGACTGCGAGTCAGTTAATACTTCGTTTTCGTTTAGATATTTATAAAGTTGATTGAATACCACCCTTTCAATCAGTTTATTCATAACGGGTAAAACTGAGATTGGCCTGTAGTTATTAGGGTCAGCTTTGTTGCCTTCCTTGAAAATTGGAGAAACTCTGGCATAATTCCAGTAGAGATTGAGAGGATAACCAGGAAGTTAAAAATTAAAGAAGGGGCAACTATTGATGCAGCCTCTTTAAGGAGGCCAGTTCTTCGAAAAACGTGGCTATTCTGTCTCTGTGGTCAAAGCGGGCCATCATCGTGCCCAACAATTTGATCGACAGTCATCACTTCAAACGTCACAAAAAGATAAGAATGACAGAATTCCATTCACCCTCACTTTCCATCCTCATAATCACGCAGTCAAAAGTATCATTCTTAATAATTTTAAATTACTCCAAAATGATCCCGAGACTGGTAGAATCTTTTCGCAACCTCCACTTATTTCATTCAAAGGCGAAAAAAAAAAACGTAGGCAACTTTTTAGTTAGAAGCGCGGTCAAAACTAACGAGCAACCCGGCACTTTCAAATGCGCGCGCTCACGATGCAAAACTTGTCTTTTCATTGTTAACACTAGCAAGATATCGGGACCTAAGCGATCTGTTAAGATCACCGATCGTTCCACATGAACCTCCTTTTTCTTTAAAGTAATTGTTGTAGTACTCGACTCTTGCTGCTTTACAGTATAATTAACCAGGGTTTTCTGGTATTTATAGTTATTCCAGTCAGTGTGATTTTGGGATTGTAATGCCAGTTTGTTTCTTTGAAACATGAGGTTCTTCTAATTTGGAGTGATCCATGGAGCAGAATTGCCCCTGAATTTCCTTTTCTTTAAAGGAGCGTGACTATCGGCAAAGTGCATGAAAAATTGCTTGCATGTATCCCATGCTTTGTTTGGGTCTCTGTCATTTTTAACCAAGGTACCAGGGGGCAAGTGTAAGATCATTTCTAAAATTGGCTGGAGGTGTGTGATAAATTATTTGTCTCAGATGTGTGATCCAACTATCAGTTTCTTGTGTGATCCAACTATCGGCAAAGTGCATGAAAATTTGTTTCCATGTATCCCATGCTTTGTTTGGGTCACTTTCAGTTTCAACCAAGAACCAGGGGGAAAGTGTAAGATCATTTCTAAAATTGGCTGGAGGTGTGTAATAAATTATTTGTTTCAGATGTGTGATCGAACTATCGGCAAAGTGAATGAAAATTTGTTTCCATTCAGTTTCAACCAAGTACCCAGAGGGCAAGTGTAAGATCATTTCTAAAATTAGCTTGAGGTGTGTAATAAATAATTTGTTTCTTGTGCGAACGAGCTATACTGCCCTCCATTCTTTCCTTACACATCGAGAAAGTAAGTAAATGATGTATCTTGAATTGTTCCTGAACAGAAAAGGTTTTATTTTTTTTATCACAAAGCAAATGGCGAGTAAGAATGCATTCAATGTTTCAGCCATAACAAATCCGTAATGTCTACTCTCTTTAAAGCTAAGCAAGACCAGAGCCTCGTATGTACGTCTGTATGCATTCCCATGCATCGCAACTTTGAACTTCGCAGAACGAAACCATTAGTTTTTCGGAGCAATGAAACGGTCGTTTAATCTCGATCCGTGTTGAACTACCTCACTTTTCATTTGCGCAGTTTGCTCAAGTACGAAATGACGTCTTGTTCTTCTTACTCCACTTGATACTTCTCTTAGGAACTTCTCAGTTTTCCGCTCCAGTTCTACTCTTTTAGCGTATTGGGCATTAATGATTTGTGTTATGAAAGTTAAATGTTTTCGCACAAGATAATGTTTTACCGACAGATTCAATAATGGATAACCACATAAATTCATAATTGCAGAGTCATTTCTTGTCCTCGAGGACCTCAGATCGATGAGCATCGATTTGGTAAGTTGCTCACTGTTACTCATTTCTTAATAACACGAACAAGTAATTTTTGTGTGATAAACCAGTTTTGATTTCTTTTACTTAGTTCCTGTTGTTTTCCCTGTACTTTGGATCAAAGTTAAAAACTATGTCAGAATTCCTTTCATGTTTACTTTCTGAAGTGACTGATCACCGTCACTCATTATCACTACTTGTAAATGACGCACGCAGATTATCCACCATAATGAATGGCAAGCAATAGGCCATTTGCAATAAACTGGTCACATGACTGATAAATGGGAAACCTAAAGCTTGGACTTTATAAATTCCAGAAGTGGAAAGATCCTATTTGGGTTATAGCCAGAAAGATTGTATGACCATTTAAACACTCTAAAATTCCATACTTCTGTTTACGAACGAAAACCTTTTGCCCTCCAGTGAAATTTTTCATAATTACGCACCACAAACAGCGCTGATTCCTACTTTTACCATGGGTCAAATAAGTGAGAATAAATATGCATAGGTGGAAATTTTCAGCCCTTTATATTTCGAAGGAAGAATTTTAAAGCGGATTTTTATGAAAAAATTGTAGCGAGAATGGGTGGCAAAGCGTCCTCTTCCCATACAAATCCTTATAAATTCTTTCAACTTTAATAACACTAGTTTAAATGACATATGTACGAAAATCGTCATGCTAGCATATTTTGAGCTGCTCTTTTTATTTCTGGAAAAATAATTTCATGAAACCAGCAGAATCATCGAGTTTATGAAAAAAAGGTCACGTGAATAATTGTTACAAAAGGCCTATTCTCGGGCAAAATGGAACTGTGATTGGCCGGTTTTTAGTTGGGATTTTTCAGTACGGACCATTACCATGGAAACGGTGCGTTTCCGTATTTTTTTTTTTTTTCTCTCTCTCTGGAAACAGTGCTTATGCAAAATTTTGGAGACACAAACAAAGAGTGTTACTGATATTGGCTTATTTGAATGGAATCTTTCATGAAGATTTTTCCTTAAGTTGGTACGAAAAATGAACAATAAGTGAATAATAATTCATCAAACGCTTGAAGTAGTTTTCAGTTTTCAAACACTGTAGATTTTATAAAGGAAACGAAAATTCATAGCTCACTATTTGCGATATATCAAGGAAATATCCACGGGAAATTCAGAATCTCGAGAGCAAAGTTGTACCCTGGTCCCAGAGGTTTTTCTTGAGCCGCGAGAGGACGCGAAGTAGTGAAGACGAGTCCCGAAGCGGCGAGAAGAGAAAAAAACCTCTTTTTACCTTGGACATGAATCCCACTTTCATGCAGACGCCATGTTGGTCCCTTTTGTAATTATCAATTTGACGCGTTTGACAGCTGGCGTCTGCATGAAAGTGAGATTTCAAGTCCAAGGTAACCGGAGGTTTTCTCTTCTCTCCGCTTCGCGTCTCGACTTCGCCTCTTCGCGGCTTTCTCGCGGCTCATGAAATAACCTCTGGGACCAGGGTAGCAAAGTTCAAAACTGGCACGCAGAATTGAGTACTCAGTTCAAATTTCAACACTACGTCACGCGTGACGTAGCTTGACCGTAAAATAAGCGGAATTTAATTTTTGTCATCACAGAAATACAATTATCGCAAGCGGAATTTAGTTTTAAATGTAAAAGGTAAAGGTAGGTAAAGTCTGCTACGAGCCAAGAAGGCCCATCAGGCCGGCGCTTATCTCCGGTTTCTGTAGCATGAAGCGACTAGGAGTATTTCTACTCCCCCCTGGATGGGATGCTAGTCCATCGCAGGGTTACCCCCAGCATTTTCGCCGGTACCCCTTTATACACCTAGGTGGAGAGAGGCACCGTGAGAGTAAAGTTTCTTGTCCGTTTATACTTGAGAAAATAAGCCGCGGCTTACTCTGGCCGCGGCTTACATAAGACGCGAACACCCCGTATAAATGGTACAAAATCTACGTTCACAGCTTTCTCAAGCCGCGGCTTATCCTGGCCTGGGAGTTTATACTCGTATAAATAGTTCCTTTCGCGTATTATGGCCGCCGCGGCCAGAGTAAGCCGCGGCTTATTTCCTCTCGTATAAACGGCCCTAATGTCTCCGGCCAGGACCCGAACCCGGACCACTGGATCCGGAGTCGAGCGCACTAACCATGAGGCCACCGCGCCTCCCAAAAGGTTGCCGTTCAAAGTTCGCTGATGGAAGACAAAAAATACGAACATTCACCAAGCGGAGAAGTGTCCGATCGCTCAAAGAAACAATGGCATATAATAAACAACTTGCTAACCTCACTTGCTAGGGATCCTACTGAGAATATGGGCCTTCGGTCGTTTTTGTACGGACCTCGCTGCACTCGGTCCGTACTACCACAACCTCAGGACGACCATCGCGCTCGGTTTGTAAGAGGTTAGTATTGCTTATCCATTAATTTATTAGCAGCCGGATTCATTTTTCCTGCTGAAAAGGTTGTAAAAAGGAACATTGCAAGATAGTTAGTAATAGTTGCCTGTTGGGTGTAATAAATTATTTGTTTTGTCGTTATATCGAACTATTCTACCCTCTATTCTTTCCTTGCACATCAAGAAAGTGAGTAAATGATGTATCTTGAGGTTTTTTTTAATTTACAGTAATTTGATCTCGATCTACGCTTTTTGCGTAGAAATAAATGATTTGTGTTAAGAAAGTTATTTCCCACAAGATACTATTTTACCCGAGACTTGGTAGTGGACAACCACATCAAATTAAAGTTTTTAGAGTTACGAAGCCATTGCTTAACCAAAGAAACTTTCGCTTTTGAAAAATTAAATCATCCTTTTGGATCAACACTGGTAAGTCGTTCATTTTTACTTATATCTTTTTATCTTATGAGTAAATGACTCATGCGATGCAAACCAGTTCAAATGACATACAACTTCCGCTATGAAGAGATACTCGGGATTACTCGGAATAAATGGGAATGCCCCTTGGCAGAAAAGTCGAACCTAGACCTTCCGCAGCAAGTTAGAAAGTCAAATTATTTGTCTTTGTTGAGGAAGCTTTTGGACCGACAGTTGTGAGTTTCTCATCACTACTCAATGCTCCGTGTATATATGTAATCGCACATTGCAATGACATGTTTATCACAGTATTAATATAAGAGCATGCAAAATTCTTGAGGAAAGCTCGTTCAATGCCGCAACAAATGACAATCAACAACACTAACCAATCGGTTCGATGAACACTCCTTCAATCTGAAAATTACAGCAAATATGCTTCCATTCGGTTAGTTCAATTCAATAAATTGTTGCTGTCAACATAAATAGCGCTTAAATTATATTTGTGGATATATGTGGATAAAAGGAGAATCAGAATCTGGGCCCTGGGTTGTTCGAAAGCCGATTAACTTAATGTCTTCATGTTTTCAACTTTTTGGTGATTTTTTTTTGTTTCTTTTTGTTTTTCAAGATTGACTTTCTCTAATGTAAAATTTTGCTAAATGTCGGCGTTGAACAGCATTTGGGGGTAGAGAATTACTCTCCTTGGTTATTTTTCAATCTGAGATTAGCGTTAATCGCCTTTTCAACAACCGGACCCTGGAAGATTGTCTTGTTAACTCGCTTTAATTTCTCTTTCTGAGCATCTGTTAACCAATCAGGATCAATTAATCATGCCTTCATGATAAGCAAAAGTTCCCTCGTGTTTAAGGAAAACTATGCCCACTGTTTCAGCTAATCAGCATTCAGTAATTTTGCCCCGTATGTAAAAAACTTAGAAGTATGAAGAAGTAATTTATGCGTAATCAACTAGTCCTGACTACGTTTTACTTGCTTCCTGTTTAGGCTTTTCTAGATTGTGCTTGGATGATTTTTGGCATAATTTTAGGAAACTAGCATGATTTTTGACCTGCTAGCATAATCGGTATGTAATGATGAGCCTGCCATCATTTTTGCTCAATGTTTTATCCGCATTCGCGGTTCACTAACAGAGGGAGGGCGTCCCTGAGAGGGAACTGGAAGTTGCTGTAAATGGTGTTGGTCCCAGTACCTCTCATTTGCAAGTTTGCAAAGCCTCCCGATAACGCGCTGCTACAGTGTATTAGTATAAATACATAGATGATTGTTGAAAATGCTCTGGGCTGATTGGTTTCCATTGAGGTGATTATTACGCCATAATCACGTAAGTGGTTCTTTTTTCAAAATGGCCGCAAGCCGTTTTGTCGAAGTGAGAGACGAAGAAATTAATTGTTTTAAAGAAAATGTATATTTTTCAAATAATCACCTATGTTATTATACTAAAAGAATTATTCACCTCAGCCCTGGTAAATATCGGTGAATAAAAACCTCGACTTCGTCTCGGCTTTTATTCACCGATATTCGCCTTGCCTTCGGCAAATAATTGTTAAATAGGCGCTGATAAACTGTATGAGAATAACAGTGTCTATGTATCGGACATAAACACACATGCATAAAGGGGTGCATGTAAGTGTGCGTAGTTTATTTTTCATGGTGCAGTATTAGGTAGTTGAGGGTTGCATCGTTGTTAGAATATGTGTGTGACAAACATACTGTCCCAGACCAAAAGAGATATACGATTGCTAACATGAAGTGTTTCCATTAACAAAGAATATGATACTTTTTTGGACTTAGTTCTCTTATTTTACAAAAGGAATAATTTTAAGAAAAGTGGCATAATTTGGAAACCCGAGCATAATTTGGGCAAAAAATGGGCACTTCTAGGTGCATAATATGCTACTTGTACTAGAACAATCTATAAAAGCCTTTTCCTGTTGATTTTTCTATACATTAAATTAAAGCTAGACAGTATATGTCGATATTGTTTTTACGTTTATTTTGCAATTTGGGTCACGGTCATTCAGTTGTAACTGACGCACGCAGGCAAACAATTTACCAATATTGCTTAACCGTTAATTCAATTGTAGCTGGATTCCTTTTTGCTGCGCTTAACCCGTTCCAACGAGGACATTGCAAGGTAATGAGACACTCTTAATTAATTATTTGTTTGTTTGATCGAACTATACAGTACTACTTTCTGTTCTTTGCTTAGTTGTACATCGAAAATCACATAATGTGTCATTAGCTTTAAAGTCTTCTCTGTTACTCACTGCTTAATTAAAAACAAGAACAAGCAATGTATGCGTAATAGAACAAATCTGAATACATTTTACTAGCTTCCTGTTGTTTTCTCTGTACTTTGGATTTAAGTTAGTTACTATGTCAGTATACATTCCTTTTTGTCGGTTTGTTTTTCCGTGGGATGCCGTAGGCAGCCACGGTAACAATTCGGGCCCGTTGCTTTCTTTAATTTTGTTTTGTAACGACTTGCTAATATTCCCGCATCCATCCGCGATTTGAACTCGGGCTCTCTTGCATGAAGAGCATACACCTTATTCGTGCGCCACGTTGACAATCAATGAATGTGACCTGATGTTTACAGTGCATTTAAAGTATTTTGCGCAATTTTGAGGATGGCGGCTGCATTAGCAGCCTTCAGATTTACAATTTGATGCAAGGAAGCAATTTTGCTTTTCTAGCTCGTTTTTGGAGTGGATGAGGCATTAATTTGATGGAACAGGGTTAGATGGAAGGCGCAGGCCGCGAACGGTAGTGATTTCACGATCATTTAAATTTAGGAAAAGTCGAAATCCTGGGTGTAACCTCACATCTGAAAGTATTGGATGAAGTGGACAGATAAATTTTCTTTGAGAACGGCAAGCTTTAAAGGTTAGGGGAAATTTCTACGTTATTTGTAGACGTTGCTTCGTTCTTGTGTGTTGCTCTCTGAACATTATTGCATAATACTCCGATCGACCTCTTTCTTGCGAACCAGTTTTTTCAGTCGTTCCAAAATATTTTGCGAATTAAACAAGTGTATTCAATTGGCCATTGTGCCAAAAATTTGTGAATCGAACCAGTGTGTTCAAGCGGTCATTGTGCCAAGCATTTATCAATCGAACAAGTGTGTTCATTTGGCCATTGTGAGCGAACACCCGTTAATAGAAAGCACTGTTTGGGAAGAAGGGCATTATGAGTCATACAGCGACCTTGATGATGTTGGTCTTTACTGTGGTAATGTCTGATGAGTAGCTCGGTTACATGACTCTGCTGAGGAATGATAATGGGATGTTTCACTTCAAATGCCATGGAGGCGCTCTCAAGTCTGCCTCCTACTCTGAGTACTCCTTTTTCGTCGAGAAAGGGGTCAAGCCTAAAGAGTGAGCTAGTCTGTTTCAGTCTTTCATTTCTAGTGTGGGCATTCTGGCGACTCTGGAACATACAAACGCTGTCTTTGAGGCTTCGCACGATTTGGATTTCTTCAGTAAAATTCCAGTACTGCACTAACTTAAGGATTGCTTCTTCTGCTAAGACCATTTCTTCCACTGTTGGCGAACCTGTAACAGGTCTTGTATTGTACTGCTTGTTTGGACGATTCCGTTCGATCATTCTCTGGATGTTGACAATGCTTCTCTTCAATCGAATGAAGGAGGATGAGTGGCTAAAGCGTTTCAACTCGAGAACTACGGGAAAGATTCTCTTTTCTTTTCTTTTGGGCACTACACCATTTGAAATGAGGACTGCCGCTTTCACTTTCCTTATTTCGGCATCTTCGGGGTCCAAGTGTGGAACTGGGCTCGTGTTCACCACTGTAACGTTGCTATCTCATAAAAAGCCAGGGCCTTTGAACCAAATTTCAAGTTCAGCAAGTTGCTTAGCACTGGTGCCTTTTGAGGCGATGTCGGCAGGGTTGTTTGGGCTGGCAACGTGATGCCACTGATGTGGATTGGATCTGTCGTGTATGTGCTGAACACGGTTTCCAACATAAGTACGAAGGCGTCTTGCTTCGTTGCGGATGTAACTCAAAACGACTGAGGAGTCAGTGTAAAATACTTCTATTGGATCTTTGTGGTTGAGTTCTTTGCTTAGCATGGCGGCAACATTGACGGAAATTAATATTACTGCTGCAGTCAGTTCACGACGGGGAATTGACATAGGTTTCAATGGTTCCACGCGGGCCTTACCCATTAGAAAGCTGACATGCACTTGACGTAGGTTGTTGATGAAGCGCAAGTAGGTCACTTGGCTGAGACCTGCATCACTAGCGTCTGAGAAACTGTGCAGCTCTATCGCAGCTGGCTCACCGAAATTGGGAGGCTCTACGCATCTCGGAATCTTCATTTTCTCTAAGAGTGGTAGTTCTGATCTCCATTTTTCCCACCGTGAACGAATGTGGTCTGGCACGGGATCATCCCAGTCAATGCCGTCAAGGCACAGTTCTTGAAGCAGCTGCTTCCCCACTAAGATTACTGGTGCGACCATGCCTAGCGGATCATACACTGAGCTGACGGTCGATAGAATTCCGCGACGAATGAAGGGTTTGTCCTTAAGCTCTAAACGAAATCCTATGGTATCTGCCTCGATGCACCAGAAGATACCCAGAGAGCGTTGGACTGGTAAGGTGTCGTGGTGAAGGTCCAAATCTTTTAAGTCTTTGGAGCGATCTTCTGTGGGTAGGGCTTCCAACACAGCCTTACTATTACTAGCAAATTTGTGCAAGCGCAAATTAACTGCTGCACACATGGCTTGAGTGCTCTGGATGACACTGATAGCACTGTCAGGTGTAGCGAAAGATTTCAAGCCATCGTCCACATAAAAGTCGTTATGTAGAAAGTCTGCAGCTGCTTCACCAAACTGTTCTCGTCGGGTTTCAGCTGTTATCCTAAGACCAAAATTGGTGACTCCCGGTGAGGAAACTGCACCAAACAAGTGAAAATTCATACGATATTGCACGATTTGCCCGGCCAGATCATCATCTTTAAACCACAAAAATCTCAAAAAGTCTCTTTGTTCGGGGTTGACGTAAAAACCATGGAGCATCTGTTCAATGTCGCATGTCACTGCCGTTTCTACTTTCCGAAAACGTGAAAGGACACCTGTGAGCCTATTCATCATATCGGGTGCTGGCAGGATATGTTTTTTTAGTGAATGATCTTGAAAAACGGCACTGCAGTCTAAAACTACTCGAATCTGGTCACCTTTCTTTGGATGGTAGATATCAAAATGTGGCAGGTACCACACCTTCCCTTGCTGGGTGTTAAGATCCTCTGGTGGAACAAGACTGGCGTGATTTCGGTCTAAGATTTTCTGCATGAATTCAATGTAATGTTCCTGAACCTTTTCGTGCCTAAGGAGTTTATTCTTTATGCTCAAGAGCCGTTTTAAACAATGTTCGTGATTGTTCGGCAAAGTGACATGGTCTGTTTTGAATGGCAGGGGCATCTCCCAGTTTCCCAATTCGTTCCTATGAATGTTGGTGGTGAGAAGACTAGTAAAACGTTTGTCTTCGACTGATTCACACTTTTCATTGCCTGGGATTTTTCGGGCGTGATAAAGTTCACTGTAGCCCAGCTGCATCATCCGTCTGATTTGCTGTGGTGAAGTCACGTTTTTCAAACAGTGCTTTGTGGTGAAAGAGACTACAGGTTTTTCTTTGGAGCTGCTACTTGTTGGCCAGTTGAAAAGATTCTGAGGATCTTCTCTCTGGATGGTGATGCGGTTAACGGTGGCACAGTTTTCGCTGCCTCTGTTATCTAGACACACGGGACCAATGATTGTCCAACCAAATTTGTACTGTTCATTTGTACTGTTCAGTGCCGCCTTCGATCAAACGCATACGCATTTGACATCACATGGCTTATATCCTCCATTCCAGTCAGCGTATCGAAAGTGTCACAGTACTGAGACTGCACTTTTAAAAGTGCAAAATGACATCCTAATGAACTTGGATTCTCAACGTGTGACTCTCCTTGTGATACTGGATTTGAGTGCAGTGTTCGACACAGTTGACCATGGAGTGTTATTGAATCGCCTCAGTACGAGCTTTAGAGTCAGGGGATCAGCATTGCAGTGGTTTGCATCCCTTTTTTATTTATTTATTTATTTATTTTTTTTAATTCCAACTTTATTGAAAATACACACGTGCAGTTAACATTCACAAAAGACAATCTGCAACACTAACAAACACTACAACTTAAAAGTAACAAAAAGGAAACCTCATACAATAAACACTTTAGAGCGCAATCAGTTGAGTACACCAGAGTTTCATTCCGTATTTAAAAGAGACGAAAAAACAGACCATTTTGTTCTGAACTCTTTTTCGCAACTAGTCGTACAAGAAATATATTTTTCTAGCCTAATTTTATCACGAGCTAGGGAAACAAATTCATTAAAGATGTAAAATTTACTGTTAAGAGCTTTTACGTAAAGAAAATACTTTCCTATAATGACTAAATGATTGAGGGCTAAACAGAATTTAGAATCGTTATCAATAATACCAAACATAATTTCTTTTATTGAAAGCGATAATTTTGAGTTCACCATGTGCGAGGCCCAATCCAGAAACTCCTTCCAGAACAAAGTAGCTTGCGCACACTCAGTGAAAAGGTGAATGATGGTATGATCTGCTGGACAAAAAGGGCAGCACGGGGAGTCTTCCTTCTTCATTTTAAATAATAAACTCTTAGTACACAGGATATTGTGGATAATTTTATACTGGAACATTGACAGCTTTACTTCTTTTGTTACTTCAAAAGGCAATAAATATACTTTCCTCAAATCATCCTTCTGGTAGCCAAAATTTAAGAGTCTTTTCTCACAAGTCGGCGGAGGCTTTGATCGACGAGACAGCAGCTTACTGTAAATGTTTTTACAAGTCATTTCCTCTGTTAATATTTGCGATGTGGTTTGCGATGTGGTTTATATCCTACCTTCTTAATAGATCGTAGCGCGTGTCTTTTGACAAAAATTTATCGGAGAAGTTCAAATTGCAATGTGGTGTTCCTCAAGGATCATGCTTAGGCCCACTGCTATTTACTATCTATGCCAGTAAGCTTTTTGAGGTTATTAAGAACTATCTACCACAATCGCACGCATACGCAGACGATACTCAGCTGTATCTTTCATTCAATGCTGACTTGGTTAGTTCGCAAAATGACGCAGTTGAAGCAACGGAGCAGTGCATACAGCCGCTATACGATCCTGGATGATCAAGGATAAACTACACATGAATGATAGTAAGACGGAGTTCACGATTATAGGCACCAGAAAGCAACTGACTAAAGTGAACATTGATGGTCTTACTGTTGGTGAGAGCAGTATAGTTCTCGTAACTTCAGTTAGGAACCTAGGATTATGGTTTGACCAGAACCTGAGTATGATTCCACACATTAATAAGATATGTAAAGCTGCGTCCTTTCATATCTACAATATAAGGCGGATTAGAAAATACCTCACCATCGATGCCACACATACGCTTGTTCACTCCATTGTTATTGGCCGTTTAGACTATTGTAATAGTCTTCTTTATAAAGTTCCCGCGATACACATAAGTAAGTTACAACGCATCCAAAATAGTGCTGCCCGGCTCGTATGTTCAACACCGAGGTTTAATCATATTATACCCGTCTTATTTTCTTTGCACTGGCTACCCGTTACTTACCGTATCGAGTTCAGAATCTTACTATTAACGTTTAAAGCTATATATCAACTGGCGCCGTCCTTAATCTGTTCGGTTAAAGGATAAATGTAAATACCACCTTCGTTCTACTGAAGAACTACTATTGCAATTGCCCATAAGGCTAGACGCTCTGTGAGCGTAAACTGGCTTGCTCTTGGTATGTGTTTGTCCTCCTGAAAGTTTTGTACTCATTGCCAAACACCCTAACAAATTATCAGTCCAGAAACGAAACACTACTTATTTTTAAAAATCAAACTGGCTAAAAGCAGGTAACCTGCACGCAGCCGGACGTGTAACTCGAAACGTTAGTAAAAACCTAGATATAGTCCGCCTGCGCAATGGCTGGCACAAGCTTGTGCTGATATTTTGCAGTTTTACATGGATTGCTGCACCCCTGTCCGATTGGCTAGAATCTTACGCACTCTGTAATTGGACATTTACTCACTCAACAAATCACGCAATCACGCGTTAGTAAAAACCTAGATATAGTCCGCCTGCGCAATGGCTGGCACAAGCTTGTGCTGATATTTTGCAGTTTTACATGGATTGCTGCACCCCTGTCCGATTGGCTAGAATCTTACGCACTCTGTAATTGGACATTTACTCACTCAACAAATCACGCAATCACGCGTTAGTAAAAACCTAGATATAGTCCGCCTGCGCAATGGCTGGCACAAGCTTGTGCTGATATTTTGCAGTTTTACATGGATTGCTGCACCCCTGTCCGATTGGCTAGAATCTTACGCACTCTGTAATTGGACATTTACTCACTCAACAAATCACGCAATCCTTTTAATGAAACGTTGGAAAGAGAGTTCAATGGCCTAAAAGATCAGTTTTAAATTGATTGTCTCCTATCTGAGCAGGAAAACTCGCTGTGAGAATTTCTTGTATGTAGAAATCTATTTGTCACTCTGACAATTCGAAAACCGGGAACATTAGAAATATTTATGAAATGTTATTGTGTTTCAAGTATAAAGCAAATCTAGCGCAAGAAAACTAACCAGTAACGATAATTAGTTTGTGGTTTCATGTCGCTTCTGATTGGTTGCTGCGCAATGAAAAGTGTCAAAATCAAATCAAAGTGTTAAAAGGCAAATTCGAACTCTCAATTTCGGTAAGTGTGTCAAACAGTTCCCATCTTTTTGCAACCAATACCCTTTCATGATTCTTTTCTACAACGAGACGACATAACCTGCAATAAACAAAATAATTAAACATCGCCTTTTAAGTTTTGAACTTTTGCCTTTTAAAATGAAAAGCACTTTTTTCTGTCGTGCAAATAACGGATGCGTGAATTGTCAAGTTAGTGTGCGTCGAATCCCAAAGCGCGTAAGAATCCACCCAAGTGTAAAATGGAAAACAACCCTTCTTTCAAACAATTCTTGACTAACGAGAATTAGTCAAATTTCCGTTTGTTGTTGTTGTTGCTTTTTTTTTTTTTTACCTAAAGACTGTGTAGATTTGAGCACAGATAAATGAAATTATAAATAGCCAGACTTTTAGTAAACACGGATCTAGTTCCACTAAAGAGTTTCGATTCCTTCTCTGAGTTTGTCAAACCCATATCCAACCAGAAAGAGTTAACAGAGAATTTGCCATTTGGTTCCAGTGTCGTGCATTGCACATAACATTATAGTTAGTAAAATATTAGAAAAACAGCTCACTTTGATATCGGACGGCGAAAAATGCAATTAATGTCGAAGTTTATTACTTGTCGCTTTTAAGATTCCAGATAATCATTTTTCACCGCTT
Organism: Montipora capitata; assembly: GCA_949126865.1. Taxonomy (NCBI): domain Eukaryota; kingdom Metazoa; phylum Cnidaria; class Anthozoa; order Scleractinia; family Acroporidae; genus Montipora; species Montipora capitata. The sequence goes on from OX421448.1 coordinate 57,067,940, forward strand.
GTGTTGTTTATCCAATTGAAGTTCCATCCTTGAGCTCCATAAAGGTAAATTTTTGTTTAAGGATCCAATAAAACACTATTCGCATTTTCCAACGGATAAAATCTACCTGAATCAACGCATTCCTATAATCCTCTTAAACCTACAGGACTGTAGCAAAGATACGCGTAGAAGACTCTAGGAACAAAGAGAATACTTAGCAGGGGAGTGCCAGAAAAGACCCAACTGCGCAGCTTTTCTGTCTTCCGACGGAGAAAAAAACGGAGAAATTCAACACAGATTTCGACTGGATTGCCATACATAGCAACCCAGTAATCAGACCTTATCTTAAATAGCGTTTTTTACAGTTCTGAGCTTAATGACGAGGCCTTAAAATGGCACCTAGGCTGGAGTTGACCTCGTTATTATTCAAACGTCCCTGCTTTTCCTATGTTAATGAGTTGTTCTCATTCTAACTAGTAGGAATTTACATAAGACTAGACCCTCCGTGAGGGTACACTGGGTTGCCTGTGGTACATGCACCGTTCCAGAAAAGATTTTTCAAGTTGGGGGGTCATTAAGACCATTTAATGGGTCACCCAGAAGTCTTACCAGCAGAGGCCCTTTGGCTCACAGGTCCTCACACGTTCGTACGACGAAACAGATCCTTTTCTGAGGTTAACAACCTGGCTACCGGCCTATTAATTAATCATTTGTAGAAAGAAGAAATTCCTGTCCTCTTGAGGAAAAATAGACACGCATTGCTTACGTGTGGTAGTGAAGTAACACAGCGATTTATTTCATATAAAATGTCAACTGAGCTGTGTGTTGTCTTCCAGGAGATTCAAGTTGTCCTTGCATAATATGTAGCTCTAACAGTGCACGATCTTGTTTTGGTATTGTCTATCATTGTAGTGCCATTGTAGAAGTCTTGGGTAAATAGCCTGAGAAGACATGTGGTTACTAGCAAAGTACTGAACCCAGAAAGATTGAAGAAAATAAATGGGAAAAGAGAAACATATGCTTCTGGGCTGACGTGTTGACAATTTTCACGCTCTCTCACAGCTTCTTTCACCACTAGTTTAAGCGTGCCCTCTTAGCATCTGACAGCTTTGGTTTACTTAACTTTATCTCTGTCCGGCGGGGTTAGTGCCTTGATGGGAGACCAAAACAATATACCCCTCATAAAACAGAAGCATTGGACCGAAAATACTATTAACGCTAAGAAATGCGAACTGAGCAAGGTACAGATTTTGTTAGCTTGCTTAAAGGAAAAACAAATATTGATGCAAAAGTAAATAACTATTGATACACAGTTTTTAGGCAGAGCAGAAGGAAGTTTCCGGGACGTTCGATCGAGAATAAAATATTTACGACATAAAAACAACATTAATTTTGAACCGTGAATATAGAATATAAAAGTTACGATCAGCGACAAACATTTTGGGAGATTTTTGCTACGTTCAAATAAATCGCAAAATCGAAAGTGACATGGCCGGAATTCAGCGGGCGCCGTGATTAAGGACGTTCGCGCCAATTGTTTCTGCGCATCCTTACTGCGCACGCAAATGCACACGCCACGTCATACACGAGCGCGCGCGCTAAGTAATAAAATGAGAAATGGTAGGGCAAAAGGCCATTGCTATAGCTTTGCCTGGATTTAACGGTCTTGGACGTTCGGTGGCCGCAATTTTTCTTTCCAGAAACGGATTTCATTTACAATTATCTCCACGTTGTCCAAAAATGAACAAAAAATCAATGTGGGAAGTTAAGAAAAAAAAAGATTTCTGCTCACGGGACATCAAATCCTGCCATCTTGCGGCGGCAAGGCGCGTGAAACTGTGGTCGCTAAATGCCAACTTGATCTTTAAGGAACCTCACCAGTTGACTAAATTCACTTAATAAGTCCACTTAAACAATATTTGGCAGAGAAGATTTCATTTCAAAGATTTAATTGCAATATATTTGGGTTTACAGACACTGGCCTTATTCGCTAACAAAGCCCGATTTTGTCACATTTTGGGTGTTTTTCCGGGCATGTTCTCTCCAAAACGAAGTCGGTGACCCCCCATTTTTTTTACATTTCTGACATAACTAACTCATCATCTTACAGTGGTAAAAGTTTCAGAAAAAAATCAATGTTGAAAAATTTTCGCGCGAACGTCTTTAAGTTACCGCGACATGTTTACTCGCCAAACAGTGAAGCATATGTGTCAAATGATGGCAAGATACCGGGTTTTTGTAAGTTTCTTTTTCTGTCAAGTGTTCTAAAGTTTGACAATAAATGAGCGAAGTCAAAACAAAGATCACAATCGCCCAACTCTTAAAAGGTTAACCATTTGTTTATGCAAAGTCAAAATTTACTCTCCAAGACGCGTACGACGTTATTTATCACCAGGTAATTCAATCATTTTGGAAATAGCAGCTACTTTATTATTCATCGGCGTCACAATTTTTCACTGATTTTGGGCCTTATTTTGTTGAAACTCAAGCACGCTTCCAACAGGCCTGTGAACCTTCCTGCTTACAGAGCAATACTAAAAAAATTCTCCCATATCACATTTCAACCTTAAGCTCGAAAATTCAATACACAACATGATATTATAATTCACAAAGGCTGAAAATACCACAGAATCCTTTTCCACCGAAAAATGTATTGAAACAAACAACATATTTGCTCTTAGAGGCGAAAACCTCTTCCTATTTCATTGCGTGCGTGAAGACAAGAAACTCAATCGTGTCAATACGCGCAATATAACTAATATTACAACAAACAAAATTTCAGGATCAAACCGTTTCCATGAAGAACCTTTGCCTTGAATAATGAAGCACAAAATAGACGACAAGCTTTCTTTCAAATAATTCTTGGCTGTCACATTTCCAATTATGTTTTTACTGAAGACTGTGCAGAGTTGATCACAGATCCACGTAAGGTGTTCGATTCGTTCTGTGTCTTCGTTGAACCCATAAGTTACCAGACAATTTTCCATTTGGTTTCAGTGTTCTACATAACAGCACACTTGGTAAAATATTTGAAAAACAGCTCACTTTGATTTCGGCTCGACGGGCGATAGATTGTTGTCGAAGTCCATTACTCGTCGCTTTTAAGATTCCAGGAGTTTGTTTTTCGCCGCCTGCCTAGTTTATCCAACTGACTTTCCATTATTGAGCTCCATAAGGGTATATTTTGTTTAAGGATCCACTAAAACGCCATTCGCGTTACATGACTTTCGACGCCATTGCAGGCTAAGTTAATGATTCTACTGTGTCCACCAGAGAAATCTACGCATTTCCACTACCCTCTCGATCCTAAGAAAATGTGCGCAGAAGGCTCTATGCCCAAAGACACCACTTACCAGGGGAGTGACAGGCAAGACTTTTACCGACACGGAAAATAAAAATAAAACGGAAAAATCTACCAAATTTCTGACTGGGATTGCCATACGGCAACCTAGTAACAAGATGAAAGTTGCCAATCATTTATTGACTCTTTATTTTCGACATTCACAACAACAGATACCGATGCGTCTTTCTCAAATTGGCCACAGTCATTGAAAGCATTCAGAATAGCTTCATTCAAGCACAAAACGCTACACCAACTATGGTAAAAAATGCTAACAACAACACTAGTGACGATCATTGCACACGATACAAATAATTGCACATGAAATAGCGTTACAGCTCCAAATACAAATGAATTCAGTAATAGCAGAAAACAAGAAGCCATGATAATACAAATAGACAGAAAATTCACCTTTTTCAGAAATTTAACTAAATGCATTCGGCTAGGCGTACATCTCTGCGACTCGATACCGCTAGCACTAACTTTGACATCAGGAACTTTCTTCTCTAGGAAACTTTCACAGTTCTATGCTTCTCTCGTTTGGCATTGTTTCAATGCAGTTCATATCAGTGTAGTTCATATTATGATTTTCACATATTTGCTCATTTAGTACACATTTGTTCTCAATATAGCTTTCTTTCAGTTTGCGGACCAACCCAGGCCAAAACAATCGCTCAACCGCATCTTTTACTGTGGGTCTACCGCAAACGGCGTGTGCATTAGTGAGTAGTTTGAGCGTTCCGAGGAAGAACCTTAATACAACAAAAGGCAAGATGGTCACAAACGACATACTGCCATGGGCTTCACACACAACTTGATCGCGCTAAAGAATGATATTTGGTACTACGAAAATCACCGAACTGTGGAATGGACTGAAATTTTCATATCGTCGCCACACCCACTTTTTGTTGCTGCCCCGCCCATTTTCGTCGAAGAATTCAGTTGGTACTTAAAGTAACAAACTGAGCCTTACCGGGGTGGCAGACCGTAGTTTTGTTAACCGCAAAATTTCTTTATTCCCCTGGGTCCCGACATGACTGCCAGGTCAAATCACAGTCACACCTCCTTCGTGTTGACAAACTTCAAAAACACATTCGCGGAGCGAAAGCGTTGAAAGATGCGCGAATGAAAGCCGTAGCATACAAACTTTTGCGCATTCATGCCGCTTTTATTAGTTAATAGCACTTGTACGTAGTAGGCTGTTCGCAATCGTATTAACTGTCTTTATCAAGCCGTCAAGGAATTAACATTAATTATGCAAATAAAATTTTCATTCCCCTGTGGTCTCCCGACACGACTGTTTCTCTCAGATGCTAATAATTAAATTTCACTGGCTTCAGTAAGTCCAGCCACAAAATATTCGAAGCACAGTATCCTACGAGAACAAAATTTATTTTTTTGTTAATTCCTTGAAAGCCTGAGTCAATGCAGGCCCCAGGGGAATAAAAAAATTTGCGGTTGACAAACTATGGGAACAAATGTTATTTGCATAATTAATGTTAATTCCTTCACGGCTTGATAAAGACAGTTGCGATTGCGAACAGCCTACTGCGTAAAAGTGCTATTAACTAATAAAAGCGGCATGAATACGCAAAATTTTGTTTACTACGGCTTTCATTCTCGCATCTTTCAACGCTTTCGCCCCGCGAATGTGATTTTGAAGTTTGTCAACACGAAGGAGGTGTGACTGTGACTTGACGTGACTGAGATAATGCAGCCATGACGGGACCCAGGGGAATAAAGAAATTTTGCGGTTGACAAAACTACGGTCTGCCACCCCGGTAAGGCTCAGTTTGTTACTTTAAGTACCAACTGAATTCTTCGACGAAAATGGGCGGGGCAGCAACAAAAAGTGGGTGTGGCGACGATATGAAAATTTCAGCCCATTCCACAGTTCGGTGATTTTCGTAGTATGATCACTCAATCATGTGATTGTGCCTGTCAACAAGACATTATTATACTTATTATACTTAGGATCGAAATTCTCCAATCACAATTACCTATTTTAACAACCTGTTTCCTCAGAAGGACGTCTGTGAAGCCCAATCAAAACATGACAACTTCGATCCTCTTAGTGGTATGAATTCACAGAAAAAAAAAGTTGTTTTTGTTTTTTGTCTTCGTTTATTTCAGGAGGGCTTGGTTCTATCTATCGTTAGAATCTTAGAATTGGTCTCGACTCCTGTCTCGTGTTGCTATCGCACACCCACTAAAATTCGCGTATTCTTGGTCGTTTTATTCCTACGCGTATAGAACCAAACAACTACCTCCTAAATGTCGAGACCAGTAAATGATCACACAAACGAAGCCAATGGCGAGAAATAATATTTCAAGTGAATAGCTTAAAATAAAATTTGTGCGAAATCTCTCTCTTTAAGAAAGTTAAAGAAATATTGTTGCTTTCTAAAGTTAACAATAACTTTATTGCATTTTGCCCTACAGTGACTATACTAAAATCTTTTTCTGACCTTAAAAACAATCGCTAGCTGTAATCATTTGCCAGAAAGATCACGCTACAAATGCCTGTCATCTTAATGCGCATTAAATTTCAACTCACGAATGCAAATTAGTTAAGCTCGAATATTACACAGCACAATGAATCACAACGGTTGAAACATCTCACAAACAAAACCCTTTCTATTCCAATTGCGTGCGTGCAAACAAGAAACAATCCGTCTCACAAACCATACGATATGCAAATGAATAAATTTCTCAGTTCAAGATTAAACTCTTTCCTAAAGAACGTTTTCCGAAGCACAAAATAGACAACAAGCTTTCTTTCCAATAATTCTTCACTGTCACATTTTCAATTATTTTTTTACCTGAAAACTATACAGCTTGACTACAAATTAAATGCAAATTGCCAGACAAATGAGATGCCACTTCGGTAAACACTGTGATACATTCAAGATGTTCGATTCCTTTTACACCCATACTGAATTTCCCACTCACTGTCAGTGTTCTACATACCAGCACAGTTTATAAAATAAGATTAGAAACAACGCACACTTTCTCATATCCGACTGCAACTGTTGTCGAAGACCATTCCTCGTCGCTTTTAAGATCCAGATATTTATTTTCCCCGCCTGTTTCATTACTCCAATTGACGTTCCATTCTTCATCTCATAAAGGTATATTTTTTCCACTAAGACGCCATTCGCGTTACAATGACTTTCAACGCCATTGCAGGTTTAATAATTAAATGTTCTCCTGTGTTCACCAGGGAAATCTACACATTACCCCAGTCCCCTCAAAGCTAACAAAATACGCACAAAAGACTCTATACACAAAGACACCACTTAGCAGGGGACTGATAGGCAAGACTTTTCCCGACACGGAAAAAAAAAATAAAAAAAACACGAAATCAAACACAGATCTTGACTGGGTTTGCCTACTGGCAACCCAGTAAAAAGCAAAGAAAACTCTGGAAGACAAATCATTCCAAACAGCTGCCCCTGTATTGTGGAACAGCCTTCCTGCAAGTATTAGAGACATCGAAGACTTTTTGGTTTTTAAACGAACTATAAAGACTTATTTATTTAGGAAAGCTTTTGCCTGTTATTGTTACATTGATTACTTTTTAAGTTATTAATTTTTAGTATTCTTAAGTATATTTTATTGTAATTATTAGGGTAGTTTTAGTTTTAGTTGTAAGGCGCATTTGATCATATTCAGATGCTAATTTGCGCCTAATAAGTAATATATTATTATTATTATTATTATTATTATTATTATTATTATTATTATTATTATTATTATTATTATTATTATTCAGCCCAAGGTTCATTGTTGTTCCCATAGATGATTTGCAACGGTTGAAAATGCTTCCATGACTTAGCTGTTTCTGGTGTTGCGATGTCTTCATGGCTGGCTGGGATCCTGTCTTGCGAATATGCGAAAGGAATCTTAAGAGGCTTGTGTCGATGGTTAATGTCTTGGATGTGTAGTCCATTGACCTAATTTCGAGGTCCACTTCCTGGCCTTCAATCTCCAGCTGTTCAAGCAGTGTGTCTGTAATGAAGACATCTGTTGACTGGTCGTCCAGTACTGCATAGGTAAATACTTTCTCCGAAGGGTTTTCTTGGTGGAAGACTTCAAGCAAAACTATTCGCGCGCAGGAACATGCTGGCTGGACTGGTCCACAAACTTGAGCACAGGCAGAATTGGTTTGTTTCGTGATTTTCTTAAAGTGTCTGGTTGGGTCATGTAGTACGGTGGCGCGCTTCTGCTGGCATATTTTACATTCTCGCTTGTCTCTTTCACAGTCTTTGGAGACATGTTTGTCACTGCTGACACACTTAAACCAAATCCTGTTTTTGAACAGAAAGTCTTTGCGGTCGTCATAGCCAAGCTTTTGGAACTGTTCAAATTCACTCATTGCGTGAGACTTCGTCTTGTGGTAGAAGCAGTAGGAAGCAGTTCCGGGCGGAGTTGCAAGGGTGGGTAGTTGAGCTTGAGTTGTTAGCACCTGAAGATTCTCAGTAGGTTCTTTGTTGCAAAGCTTTGGTTCGGTAATGTCTGGAGGTGGTGCGGAGATTAAAGCAACATTCGAAGTTTGGGTGCGACGAGATGAACGACTGGAGCCCTTGAAACGTTCTGAAACTGAGACACCTACTGTTCCTGGACCTTGGGCAATTTGAGGTATGTTTGTTCTTTCAGCATGGTAACGAACGTCTTCAACAAAATCTTAGAAGGATGGAAAGGCAGCTCCACCTTCTTTCCTCTGGAGCCGTAACATTTTGTCGGACCATTTAGCTTTGAACCAGCTAGGCAACTTGTCCACGCGATTTTGAATTGTGATGGAAAATTAAGCATTTTGAGACTTGTGATACGTTCGCTTGCGAGCTTCACTTGTTGGAGGAAGTCACTGAATTCCTCTAATCCAGTTGCGTCGTTTGGTCCGATTTTAGGCCAAGTTGCTAACTTCTTTTCGAAATTGGTGCTTATGACTGCTGGATTACCGAAGCGTTCCTTGAGTATCTTACGTGCTTCTTCTTCTACTAAGTACTGGAGTTGCTCCTTTTGGCTTTACCGTCCAGATGCTGATAAAAGAGGTGCAGCTTCTGTCGAGGTGTTACTGGAGCAGAATCAATCAGGCTTTCGAAGGAATTCTCCCAGAGAAAGAATTTCGTTTTGTCATGTTCATCGCCCCTTAAAACATCAGGTTTCGCCTGGGGTAGGCGCTGTTACTGACTGATTTTAGCAAGAGCATCTGTAAGTTGGGCTGAGTCTTTCTGAGGTACTCGACAATAAGCTGTTGTAGGCAACGGGACAAAAATGGGTGTGTTTCCACAGAAACCTCTAGGAGGGTGATATCCTGACTGTTCTGTACAGATCGCTGGAAAGACGGGAGGCACGTGACCTCCACCGCTGAAGCTGCATGTAGTCACGGTGTGATCAATCAGTGAAGAGCTGATCAATATTTGGGGCTCTTAAGTCGGCACGACTGGTGTCGTATGGTCTACACTGGACAAGGCTGGAGGCTGGACTTGAAATTCCGACTCCGTGGGTGTAATAGCTGGTGAGGACAAAGCAAGCGCAATGCTAGCTGGACACGTTTCTTGATTGAAGAGTATCGGATTGGGAGCGCCTGGTGTGGAAGTCAACCCTGCGACACTGCCTGTTTCCAGGAAGCCAGCGACAACATCATGCTGCGTGGTGGGCAGTAAGGGTGGCTGCTCATCATATAACTGACTCTCACTATTCGCAGCCTCTTTGTACACGGCTTCTTGTGCAGCGATTTCGCCAAGCTCTTTCTTTATCTTCAACTGCTTCAACTTGTTTTCTTGTTCGGCGATGACGGCTGAGAACTTTAAAGCCTCTTCTAAAGCAGATCGCACAGCGCGAAAGTTAATAAGTGTCTCTTTACATGAAATTCTACTTGGCTTTGATGCACTAGAACTAGAGGATTGGGAATAGTGGGATTTTCGAGAAGACACAGACCCTTTATCTTCCTCGATTGTCTGAAGTCGTTGGATAGCAGTAGCGTGAATCAGCTTCCAAGTATCAATTAAATACACTTGTTTAGTTAGAGCGCGCTGAGTTTCGCTAGACTCATCTGACAATTCCATCCATTCATCAAAACTTTGTATAGCATCATCCAACAGCTTAGTCAAAACAGAAATCTCTTTTCTGATTACACTTGTATCTTGAGATAGACTAACCAGCTCTTCAAAGCCCCTTAACTTTGTACGTAACTCACGATCCTTAGCTAACGCGGTGTTTTTCTTTAAGTTACACTGATACGCCCGCCCTTTAACAGTGCGGGTCCTGGGTCGATTTTCCTTCCCAGTAGATTCGTCAACAATGTTTTTTTCGTTGCTCGAAGAAATTTCGATTATTTTTGGACGTGAAGAATAACTTTGTGGCGAAATAAAAGGTAAATCACTAACCTCAGTCTCTGTACGGGTGACAGGTCCTTCTGCTGTTGATTCAGTTGGGGCCAACTCAACACGCGACCGTTCAATGAGAAATTCCTCTTGTTGAACCAAGTCCGGTGTCTTCCGCGTCGTGTTCTTGTTTTGTAGAGTCCATGGTGAACTGAATCCAACTGTTTACAAGTCTTTGGCTGTCGCCGCCGCTTGTTTCCCGGGTTGTGTTTCGAGAAGGTCGAGAAGCGGTGCGTGGAAATTAACTCAAAGATCATTACGAAGCCAAGGTCTTACATGATCCGGCGAGTAATGACGCCCTTTATTGCAACAGACCACTTTCAAGGAAAACTAACAATAAACGTACCATAGCTGCCAAATCGTCAAAGACTGTATGGCTTGGACGGGCGGAAAACAGCTTAAGTATTAACAAACTTGACATCAAAACTGTAAACGGTTCAAAAACGTTTTACTACTCTGCTGTCCGAGTCCCCGTATACAAACGTCATTAGCACGTGACGTAAACTTGTCACGAAATCCTTAACGGTTGAAAGGCCGTTACAATAACATCAAATTAAATTTTTTAGAGTGAAGAAGCCATTGCTCGATCACAGACGAAACTTTTGAAAAATTAAAGCATCCTTTTGGATCAACACTAGTGAGTCGTTCATTTTTACTCATATCTTTATCTTCAAGTTATGAATAAATGACTCATGCGATGCAAATAGTTCCAATTACATACAACTTCCGCTATGTATATTTTTGCGATCGATGGTGACTCCGGATTATTCGAAATAAATCCGATTTCCCCTTGGAAGGAGTCGACTCTAAGACCCCCTACAGTAAGCTAGAAGGTCAATTTCAGTTTTCTATTTTGAAAGCTAAGCCAAAAAGAGAAGAATCCGATTTAAAGTAATGGGTATAACATGAAATGCATTAATGAGGAAATTATCATTAACCCTGGTGTAGGTAAATAATCGAACCTTCGGTAATCGAACTCAATCGAACTTGTGCACTAGTCAATTGAAAACGGCCGCACCCCCTCCCAGCCCCGGGACGTAGCGGGGCATATAACATCTGTATAGTGTTACATTTTAACCCTCCCCTAACCCTAGCAGGCAACACGGGCAACGGCATGTGACATTTAGATGATAATAAAAATTATCATCGTATTCCTCGAGAACAAGTATAGCAATGATTTTGCGACCAGAAGATGTATTATTTTCAGTATCTTTAACATTTGACTCTGGGCACAGCTCGCTGCCAGGGTAGACAGAATAAATATTAAATGTAATAGTAGCATTATTTTCTTCCTCAGATCAAAATCAACTAAAACAAGCAACTGATCATGAAAATCATGAGTTTTGATTGTGAACTTGTCTTGAGCAGTGAAAAAGACATTGCTTGAAATGGGCATCGTATGTATAGAGCGTCATCACTGTCACGCAATCAAAAATAAAATACGAAACAGTTAAAAGAAAGAAGCCAAGAAAATGAATGTTACAAAATACTAATACAAAAATAACTCCTCCAATAAGTTTCAAGTCTGTTTGGTGCATCGTTTCTAAGTTATTTGCTGCTCTGGGAGGCCGCAAAACCCCCTTCAAGTTATCGATATAGAAGAGAATTACGGGCATTGAAACGAGGTAGGCTCCAAATAGTTTCTCGTTTTTTCAGACAAACAAACATATTCTGTTCTTAAATATAGTCAGGGTACTCATATCAAGACGAAATTTGGCCAGGGTATTAAGTACTCATCATAGATTTCATACATTACATTTATTTGAGCCTTAGAATTAACGTATGTTACTTTTTTTGAAAAAAAAGGATGATGAAATCTTTCCATACAGCGTTTCCAGATAATTTTAGAAGTAATACATACATACATACTTTATTGAACCTCCCCAAAGGGGCTTTTCGGGAACAATAATAATTATAAAATAATAATTTACATAATTATTTAAATTATTTACAAGATTAAAATAACCAATCATCACTAACAATTACATAACTACTTATCACGATATCAATCACTTCCTAAAAAATCCCTTAGCAGTTTGTTCCTTAAACGCTTCTTAAAGATTATTTCGTTGCTACAAAGTTTCAAATTAGATTCCAAGGAATTCCATATGCTAACAGTTCGGTAATAAAAAGTTCTCTGTCCAGAGGCAGTTTTAAAAAGAGGGATATTTAAAAATTGGGAACTCCTGGTTGTATAACTATTTACATCAGAACGTTTGGTGAAAATAGTGCTCAGGTATTCAGGGGCACGACAATTCATACATTTAAAAGCCAAAATGGTATTTCGATAGTAAAGCTGACTGGATACTGGAAGCCACTTAAGGCGTTTCAGTTCAGGCGCAACATGATCATATTTCCGAATTCCACTTACTATTCTACACGCAAAGTTTTGTACCGATTGTAGTTTGTCGATATTTAACTTCGAGCAGTTGGCCCACACGTTCGAACAATAAAACAATTTGCTAAAAACTAAGGCATTAATAACTATCAAAAGGGTCTTTCTGTCGAATGCATGTTTGACGCGGTTAATCTGCCCGAGAGAAGACATGCATGACGAAACGGTCTTAATAATGTGATTGTTGTACGATAAATGAGGGTCCAATAACACTCCCAGGTCCTTTGCAGTTTCACTAGGTGATAAGTCCTTCCCTAATAAAGATAGGGTGATATCTTGAAGCTTGGGTAGCATTTTTCTGGTACCAAACACCATAAGTTTGGATTTATCAGGATTTAGCAGTAAATAGTTTCTGAAGCACCAGTTACACACTTTAAATAAATCTTCATTCATTTCTGCCACGGCAATGTCTTTGTTCTGAAGCTTGAAGGAGACTTGAAGCTTTGTATCATCTACGTAGCTATGGGAAATGCATTTCTGTGGAACAGCAGGAAGGTCGTTTACATAAATGCTAAAAAGGAGTGGGCCCAGGATGCTACCTTGTGGGACACCACTACTTAGTGGCAGGGACTCGGACAACGTAGAGTTTATCCTTACAACTTGCTGGCGATCACTGAGGTAACTGCGAAACCACTGGAGACAGGTGTTAGAGGCGCCAACATCCTTCAACTTAAGTAACAGAATTTCATGACTGATGCTATCGAATGCCTTGCTCATATCCAATAACACCATTGCCGTCAGTTCACTTTTATCAAAGCCGCTAAGTATTGCATCCGTAGATTTAATTACCGTTGTTTCGGTTGAATGCCATTTCTTGTTGCCACTTTGGTTCTTTGACAGCCGTTCCTTAGAGGTTAGGTAAAAATTAAATTGATTATAAGCAACCCGTTCGCAAATCTTTGACAGAACAGGTAAAAGGGAAATAGGCCGATTATTGTTCGCTTGTTCATGATCACCATCTTTGGGAATAGGCACAACTTCCGCTGTTTTCCAAGGAGAAGGAAAAGTTGAGGAGCCAAGAGAGGAATTAACTATAGTTGTTATCTAATCACTCTGCAGTGAAACGAAAACAAAATAATTTATAACTTAGTATAAGGAAGAAAACACCAGTCATAGGAGGGGGCATCTCGTTTATTGATCAGACATAAATTGCCCCATTTCGAAGATAAAGCACAATTTAAAGAGAACTATAGACCTAAGGAACGAGAAACTGAAAGAAGAGAATTGATGTTATCTTTAACATAGCCGTCCTTGGCACGATCCGATTTCCAACGACCATGTCGTTTAAACAAACGATCGCTGATGCCAGCGTTTGCAGCGGCGGAGGCGCCACCTGATCTTAAGCTATGTAAACCATAACTAGACTTAGGAAAACCTAGTTCAACTAAAGAATTAAGCAAAAGCTCCCTAGCCCTAGAATAGGATATAGGTCGTGAACCTAGAGAATAACTAAGAGTGGACTTATGATAAACAAGATTGCGAAATACAAAGTCACTAGAATTACAATTCAAACAAGCGAGATGAAAATATCGAGAAAGTATCGTATAAGGACAAGTGACAGTACCCGTCCTAGCCAAAAGAACTGAAGAACCATCCCTATATACGTCAGTCTTACTACTGGCAATAGTAATCTTAACATAATCCGAATTTTGGAAATTTACATCACAACAGCGCAACTTAGCTAGCTCGTCAAAGCGTAAAAATGCACAATAAGCAGTGACAAATAAAGCTGCAATTCGGAGACTAGACAGGTTAGCAGATGGCGAGGCATACTTTAAACAAATTGACGAAATCATCTCAGGAGTAATTGGCTCCTTTTTAACTACTGGTTTAGCTGAAATCCGAATACCAGCCTCGAGAATGTTCTTCACCAGAGGATCTTGACAAGGATCGGGAAAACCATAGAGCTTATTAGCCCACGAAATACCACAAGATGCAGACTGAAGTACGGAAGAGCTTGTATCACCTCGAATAAGATGCTCTAGGTAAAGAGCGACGTCTAACGGCCTTGTAGGCAAAGCCGTGATCTCGGGGAAGCAAGATGCCCAGACTCTGAATTTCTGAAAAGACCTGGAATACTGATCAATGGTGCGTGGAGCCTTGGACTGCAATGCACGAGCCGGAAGAGAACTGGCAAGTCTTCGGAGTTCAGGATTCTGTAGGGTGGAACTAATCTGCGCAAAAGCAATATCACCTTGTGCAGGAAGAAACAAAAATAGAACAAGAATTTTTAGTCTAAAACGGGCTACTACCAGCGGCGTCCAGAGTAAATCAAATGTGCAAAAACCCAGTGGCAAAACAAATAAACACACAAAGCCAAGTGGCAAACACTTAAAATTCCAATAACTGATAAAACAAAAAATACAATTTAATTGCTTAGATTAAATTAGCCCCATTAATACATCCAGAGTAAAACAAGTGTGTAAATGCCCAGTGGCAAAACAAATAAACACACAAAGCCAAGTGGCAAACACTTAAATTCCAATAGCTGATAAAACAAAAAATACAATCTAATTGCTTAGATTTATTTAGCCCCATAAATACATCCAGAGTAAATCAAGTGTGCAAAAGCCCAGTGGCGAAACAAATAAAACACACAAAGCCAAGTGGCAAACAGTTTAATTCCAACAGATGAAAATCACAAAAAAATACAATCTAATTGCTTAGATTTAATTGGCGCCATTAATACGCAAGAAAAGGACAGACGAACTAAAATTATCAGAACCAAAAATACAATTCTTATTAACGCCGTGAACAAAAACTCGCTTCCCTTCAGCAACGTAAAGGAAGTCAACAATATAACTACGGAAAGAACGACCTTCATTAATGATGGATGGCCAAAAAATGGCAGACGGCCAATAAGGGACCACAAGGGCGCCTACGCACTTACATAATTTGACATGCTCAATAACTTGAGTGACAAGGCAAACAGGAGGGACCAACCAACAGTTCTCACCTTGCCAGCTATGACTAAGAGCATCTACACCCAAAGTGTTGGGACTGTAAAAGCGCGAATAGAACCTAGGCAACTTGGTATTTGCATAACTAGCAAAACAATCTACAGTGAAAGGACCCCATCGAGAATCTATTGCACGAAAATAATCGTTGGAAACACACCAGTCGTCAAAATCAACGATCTTACTGTAATAATCAGCTTTCTGATTAAGCGTACGAGGAATCCATTCCACTGACAACCTAATACCATGAGCAGAAGACAAACAGAAAATATCCTTAGCAATAGTATTTAAATGTGGCTTATTGCTCCCGGAATCTGTAATGAACGCTACAGCTTTATTATCAGTATAAAGCTTAACAGAGGAATTATGCAAAATGGGAGCAAAACTTCTCAACGCAAAACTAACAGACTTCAATTCCCTCCAAGTGGAGCTTTGCTTCATTTCAAGATCATCAAAATTCTTGTGGGCAACAAGAAACCCGTCGACCTCAACATAAATGTAAGAAGCGCAAGCAACGTCACTAGCGTCGGAATAGACAATGTGATGAGGAACATTAACTGGATAGACAAAAGGTCTAGAATTAAGTGCCCGAGCATTGGCACACCAATAGTTTAACTCAGAAATAGCTTCATCAGTAAGAAAAACCCCGGCATTCCAAGATGCTCTATCTACAATAACAGAATGCAATGCTTTCGTCATAATCTTGCAAATATGGCCAAAAACAAGCATACAGGAAATGATACGCCCGGTAACCTGAGCCAGCATCCTGGCAGTTACTACACGAGAACTAACAACCTCCCCTATGGACGCAAGCAGAACTGATATCTTATCTTCAGGAATAGACAACAAGCCCCGAGCAAAATCCCAGTGAAAACCAAGCCAGCGAAGCAACTGACTAGGGATCCACATACACTTATCCTTATTTGGGACGAACCCCGAGCTAATTAAATCAGAATGCACCAACAAAGATTGTCGAAGGCAAGTATCCTTCGTACCACACACTCCCAGACCGTCATCTAAATAAACTACAATGCGGAGGGCCTGAGAACGCCAATGCTTGACGAGGGGACGCATAACTTTGGTGAAAATATAAGGGCCCGTAGAAAGACCAAAGGGCAGGACGACAAACTTAAAAAATATTTCCGAACCCCATTGAAAACCCACGAAAAACCGAGAAATCTTTGATGTGTGGGGTAAATTTCAACATGATGATACCCAGACTTAATATCGAAAGAATAAGCCCACAAATTAGAAAGAGACTCGCCGATCAAAAAATTAAGCATAGACTGAGCATCCTCAAACTTAATTTTGGACTTATTCACAAAGAAATTAACATGCCTAAGATCCAATATAAGCCTCTTCTTACCACTTGACTGTACAGAAACAGACAATGGGTTAACCACGTCAGGCGGGCGAGTACACGAAACAATAGAGCCAACCCTAAGTAACTCCTGAATAGCGGATTCTACAAAATCACTCTCACCCAAAGCTGAGCGATTATTATTAAGAAAAACAATTGTAGGTTCCCGTGAAAAGGGAATCTTATAACCAAAACTTAAGGTATCTAAAATAAACTTAGAGGCACCAATGCTTTGCCAAAAGGAAATATTAGCTTTAAGCCTACCCTTAACAATAACTTGACTAGAGCCTTCAAAATATTCTGCAAAGTAAGAATCAAGAGAAATGTGATCCAAGTCAAAGTCAAAGTCAGAGTACTTATCTGGACCCAATCGTGCAAGAACATTCGCCAAATCAGACGGTGGTTGACTTTGTAGACGTTGAACAGGCGGCAGTGCTGGGGAGACTAGCCCTTGTTTTGTAGAACAAAGGACAGGCTGGCGAATTAGACCAGTGTCCTCGCTGATTGCAGTTAAAGCAGATGTCAGAAGGCTGGACGTGTCGGGCGGCACGAAAAGGCTGATGAAAATAAGAGCGGTGAGCAGAAAATGGAGAATACGTAACAGCAGAAGTCGAAGATCCAGGGACTTGTACAGCCTGAAAATCTCGGAATTTAGCAGCATTTGAGAACCTTGAAACACGAGATTTGCCGGAAGACTTCTGCTTAATCTTGGTAAACGCACGACGCTCAGCTGCCCGAAGTTTCTTCTCGTCTTCCGAATTTTCAGCGAGTTCGTCGGACTCATATTCTTCAACTGCAGCCCAGCCAGCGGGACTTTTATCAGCAAAGCGGATCAACTTAATGCGTTTCTCAAGGTCAGACTTGGCCTTTTGGAGATGTTCTTGAACAGCCAGCAGGTTTCCCTCGGACAGATTAGAGATAGCCAGATCAAGGCAATCAAGGAGCTGTGTATTAAACTCAAACTGGATTCTGTTACCTTTAAATTGAAGTGAACTAGCTGCCTTAGAGTCTGTTTTCAATTTCTTTAGTTCTCGCCGAGTTTCCACCTCGCGTTCGTCCAAGGAGCGCTTGAAATCGCCAAATGTTTTCTGCAACTTCGAATCAAGAAGGGAAGAAATCAGCGAGATCGTCTCGGAATTAGAAAAGTCTATCTGTTGAGGTTGGAATGATGCAGTTTCCGGCGGTGGATTAGACATAGCACGAAAATAAACTAAAAACAAAATTTCCGAAATGAACTGATCAAAAGCGGAGATGCCGTCGAAGTGACAACTCCTAACGGACAAACTCCTTAAATACTAACTACTTAGCATAAATATGTAACCTGCATGCCAACGAAATCTACATACCAGCACGAAACTATCTTACAATAACAACGTGAAAAATTATATATGTAATTGCAGGAAGAATAGGTGCAATACAGTCTTTAATAACACGGATCGGAATGTTATCAATTCCCGAGGCTTTGTTAGATGGCATTGACGCTATTATGCCTTTTATTTCCTTGCTGTCGGTACAACTAAAGGAAAACTGCTCGCATATGGGATGTTGTCTAGGTGTGAAACGATGCTCGTGAAGATCAGGACAATGCTCGTTAGCCAAGGATTTAATCTTGTTTACAGTGTTTTGACCAACGGACACAAAAAAATTATTAAACTCATCGGCGACAATTTTATCGTCTCTGCTGAATGTTCTCGAAGAAGTAGAGTTTTTCGGAATGCAATGGCGAATAGCTTTCCAAATGTTATTGGAGTTTCTAGGATTACTTTGGATCTGATCGGTGACAAATTCTCGCTCTGCAAATCTAATTTCCCGTTTTACCTCTCGCCTGAAGTTTTTATAAGCTGACCAAGCCATCGGATCGTTTGTCCTTTTAGCAAGTCTGCGCCAGGAATCCCTTTCTCTCATCAGAGCGCGGATATTGTCAGTTACACAAGGGTTAGGTTTCCCACGTACTCTAAAGGTCTTAAGAGGAGCATGTTGATCAAAAATGTCATTAAACAACAGGTTAAAAGCATTCAGCTTATCATCTACGTCGCTAAAAGCCTCTATTACAGACCAAGGAACTTGCGCAATATCGTGTAAGAAAGCGTCAGCGTTATAATGTTTATAGCTTCTTGTCGTTACAAACGTTGGCTTAGGGCGTGGCTTTTTCAAACATAACAAATCGTGATCGCTGATCGAACTCTGAATGACTTCGGCCTTTTGAACTTGATTTGCATGTGAGGCAAGGATAACATCCAGCAATGATTTTGAAGACTCCGTAATACGCGTGGGAGCGTCAATCAACTGGGATAAATTATAAGAGCGGTAAAAATCAACAAGTGCTCGTGCGTCCCGGCTCTCGCCGTTCAAAAGGTTGCAATTGAGGTCACCCAAGATGTAAATGGGAAAGTTGAGCGATGACATTGAAATAAAGTTTGAAGTAAGATCTGTGTCGAAGCATGATAACGGAGTGTTTGGAGGTCTATAGGTGGTGCAAATAACGATGGACTTAAGGTTCCTAATTTGTATTTTTA
This sequence comes from Montipora capitata, assembly GCA_949126865.1. NCBI lineage: Eukaryota > Metazoa > Cnidaria > Anthozoa > Scleractinia > Acroporidae > Montipora > Montipora capitata. The sequence continues at coordinate 57,086,876 of OX421448.1, forward strand.
GCCAAAGTTGGTGGAAGCCAGAAGCAGAAATATACGACAAGTCTTATAAAATTCAGTCTTGAAGGACTGGAGGACATAAACACAAATGCCGCCGCCATTTTTGTTTAGGCGATCGACTCGGTAAATGTCATAACCAGGTATTTCAACTTCACGGTCCGTGACAGAATCATCAAGCCAAGACTCCGAGATGGTAAAAATGTCGAACTTATTTGTCAGTATAGTCTCTTTCACAAGGACGTAGTGATGTCTGCTTTTGAGAGAGCGCACATTAAGATGAGCTATCTTAACATCGCCGTTATTTGACTTCTTCTTTACACCACTGGTCCGGTAGCCATCAGGTCCAGGGTTGGTCTCTATGTCGTGAATGAGCTGAATCACAGGTCTAAAAGTCAGAGTAGAATAGCTATAAAGGGTTGTAGCAAAGGTAGATCTTTTGACTCTCATGGTAGAGTGTAGTCGTGTTTGCCATTTTGTGAGATGAAGGCATCGTAGCGATGATTCGCAACGTGGTGCGAATTGATGACAAGAACAATCCAAAATATGACCAGGAAAGGTTGACCCATCGCTAAACTCACCAAAGTCAACTTGACAATGAAATTCCAAGAGAGTAAGAACGCAGGAGAGCCATAAAAAACCAAAACTTCTGCAGGGCCACAGCGCTTGACCAGTCGCCATTGTTCTCAATCCTAGCAAAACGTTTGGAAAAGGTGTTGCCTGAAATAATACACTCAAGTCAAAACGCGTTTGTTAAAGGGAGATCTATTCTGTAAAATATTTTAAATTCAACAAAATCTGTAGGCAAGTTTTTCAGAAAAATAATTTTTTTGAAATGTGTCTCTAATTTCCAAAATTTTAACCCCGATCGTGCTTCTAAGTTTTGAGAAAAAGATCTTTGAAATGTCAAGTTTCCAGTCCACCTCCAGGAGCTCGGTCACTGCATTTAGCATTTTCCCCTGATTTGCATTTATTTGTTAGGAAAAAAAATACATTTTACCTCAATCACAGTGACTAACACTTGAAAAGAGATATCCCTTTGCTTTAATTTCACATATTTCAAAATCTTGATCTTTTTCTTCGGAAAACTGTGGTAAGCCACCTTAAGTGACCACGTTTGTGCAAGTTTTCTTAGTTTTCGTGAATATAAAATGTATGCTTATATTCCATCTATAGAAGAAAGGTGAGCGAAATCAGTGGTATTTGCTAAATATCCGGTGACCCATTTTGAATCTTGAGCTGACGCGAGCAGCTTCAGAATTGCGTGTGTTGCTTACGCGCGAGCTCGTTTAGCTGAAAACCCTTTCGAGCCTCCTTAATTAAGCCGACCTGATGCGTTTTTATCAGTTATCCATGGTTTTCGGGGTCTTTGCTAGGTAAATTGGTTTTAAGGCTAAGATGAACAATTCTTAACCAAGTTTTAAAGTCAGTTTTTCTGGCTAATATTTCACAAAATAACCTCACAGATTCTGTTTGGCTAAGAGCAATGCCATTCCAGGGTAACAGCAGTGCACGTTTCGATAGACCATTGATCATCTTTAGCTGCGAGTGGATGTTAGAATGCGGATTTGAACGTACAGTCTTATATGCGTAATTAGATTGCCAAATTATCGTGAAGCGTGACAATCAGGTTGAGTGCAAACAAAAGAATGATGGGCGCGAGAAAGATATAACGACACGAAATTAAAGTTTGATAGACGCATAATCAATATGTAGATTTAGCCAAGCCTAAAAGCGGAGCCCTCGGATTATTTTTTCTTACTGGCTGTAGTGTTAGTGAAAATAAAAGGTTTTGGAATTGTCCGCGTTTTGGTATTTCCGGTTACTGCTTAATTAAATCATTTTCTTCGCTTTCTTCCCTTAAGGCCCAGTCCACACTAAGGCATTTTCGAAAACCTCCGTTTCCGAAAACCTCCAAATATACATGACCGTCCACACCAAAACGATCGAAAAAGGAGGTTTTCGAAAAAGCTTTTGAAAGTGGAGACTTTTGAATACGGAGATCTATCGTTCTAGTGTGGACGGCGAAAACGGAGGTTTTTGAATACGCTTGACGTCATAATCATATCACTTTCCCGCGCCCCAAGCCGTAAACAAACCACAGCTAGAAATGGAGCTTGTGTTTGTTGGCCTTATTTCTCGCTTGATTGCTTGACTGGAATTGAACGTAGCACTGTTAAATTTGCAAGCTATAGCTGTACGAAGACGCCAGAATGTTCTACGGTCTTTTTTTCTTCTTAAGGAGGTTAACCAGCTCCAGCAACTTGACGAAACTGAGGCGCCATAATCCGTATCGGAGGCAAAGATTTTGGATCCGACTTGGACGAAAGAGTGCTTACTGTTTTATGGATGTTGTAGTGAAGCGGCCTGGTAGTGTCCATGATACCCGTGTCTTTGCTTATTCTAATCTTAATGAATATCTGAAATTAAAAATGGTCGAATCCCTCTGCTGAGGAAAACCGTCACAGAAAATAATGATCCCATTCGTGTGTTCTTGCTTGGAGATCCTGCATACCTGTTGCAGGTAAAATCTGTTCTCAGGTTGAATCTGTTTTAACCTAGGTTAAATTCGTTATCCGCATTTTATAATTACCTAGGTTGAATTATGCACTCAACAACCTAGGTTAACCTCCCTCTAAAAAGGATACTTATACCTTCACTCCTCAAGCTCTGTCTTACGCATCTCAACACATCTTCTTAATCTTTGGTATCATCTTATCGGCTTCTGTATTCATACACTTATTAATTCCGTCTCAACATTACAACATAGTAAGGGATCAAAGAACTATACTATGCACTTAGCGTTACTGGAACTCGCACCCTCCAGATCTGTACTACTGTGTCTTCCCCACTACACTACAACGACGAACATGCTCAACCTCAAAACAGCTTTTTTCATTTTTTACTTTTCTATGATTGGTCAATTAATATATATGTATTGCAACCGAAACTAATTCTAACCTGAACCTAATTTTTCTCTAGGCTTAATTTAGGCTCCAAAAAAAGTTCTTGAATTCATCTGAGTGCGTATTCAACTTAGGTAAAATGAGGATCATCAATTTAACCTAGGTTAAAACGGATTCAACCTTGAAACGGATTTTACCGGCAACATACCCACTCACGCCCTACTTAATGAAAGAGTATCCCAACGGCGGCAACACCCCACAGGAACAGCATTTGGGCGCATTTGGGAGCTTGAAGGGGCGGTTTGGTGCATTGCGTAGAGCACTGGATATCAACATTGATGATCTACCCTCAGTCATTTATGCTTGCTTCGTCTTACAAAACTTTTGTGAGATAAACAAATCTGTTGGTGATCAGAGAGTTGCGGCAGCTAGGCAATATGACAGACTTTCAGACTTTTCGATACAACCAAACAACTACCAATCAGACTGCAATGAAGCCGAGGGAAAGAGAGTGAGGAAAGTGTTGACAAAGTTCCTAAATCCTTGAACTTGTTGTTGTGCATTATTTTCCTTTAGTACCTATATTGGATTGAGTGCAGAAACCCTGGTAAGTACTCCCCACAAAAAAGAATTACGAGAGGTGTCCATTAGCAGAGGTTCGACTGTATGTAGAAATATCAATAATCAAAGTCTTTGTAGCCGAAGGGCATCTGGCTCACCTGTATTCAACTTAGAACTGAAGGAACAAATTGACTAACATTTTAGGCAAATATGAAATTGAAAAGCAACCTTAAAATTATCTTAAAATGTACAATTGAAATTCACAATGTAAAATACTGATGAGAACCATCTAAAGGCCCTGGCTGATCCTGGTACCCTGCATGCACTTCGAAGTTGGGTTGACTGCATGGCGTTGGTGGTGCGGGTGCAGAAAGCATCTGGGTCTGGGCAAGTAATACATGCCTGAACATTGAAAACCCGTCCGTAATTGAATTAGTCAGTTTTTCTACAATATTTGTAGAAAGACTTTTCATGCTTTTACAATATTCTCTATCCATTACTTCCATTTTGTCTAGCATTTGCTTTTTGATCTTCGAGTCTTCCTGTGCAATACTAAGCAGCTGTGAGTCAGCTGGAAGTCTCCACTTCAGCTTCTCATGCTTGTAGCTATTCAATTCCGAGTTCAGGAGGTTTCTCCTTTCCTTAGTTGACTGTCCACTTGGAGCAGAAATAGACAAATGCAAAGAGGATTCCTCCGGTTCGAAACTATCAACTCTGGCTACTGGAGAGACTTAGCTCCTTGGGTTGACCTGACTCTATACTCACGTCATTGTGTTCATTTGAATGTTGTGGGCTGGGAACTTCTTCCTCTGGGAGTCCGGAATCTCATAGGATTCAATCCCAGATGCAACTGTCGTAGTGGCTGGTGATCCACCCCAGATCTGCTCACATCT
>OX421448.1:57096229-57103729 GCA_949126865.1 Montipora capitata
ACTATGAGCCAATAGTCGAAGTTTTACGTCATATGGAAAATAGTGCGCCAAGATGCTCTTTCCGGACGCTTTGTAAAATTGTGGAAATAAAAATCGGCGGCAAAACCCGGTTTGAGAATTTACTAAAACAATTATTCCATTCGCCCTTGTTGGATATGAAGTGATTATAACCACCTCGCGCTACGCGCTCGTTGGTTTTTTTTATCACTTCATATCCAAATCGGGCTCATGGAATAATTGTTAAGCCCTGGCCAAACTATCGAACAAAGTTGGATCCCACATGCAACATTGTTGGATGTAAATATTGAGGTAGTGGCAAAACACTATCCAACATTGCTTGACGAATTCAAGTTCAAGTTGGCCCAAAATTTGAAAATATGGCTTAGGGTTATGCTACTGGAGTTGTTTGAGGACGGAAAGGACGTATTCAAACGAGGAAAAGCCAAAGAATGCTTAAGAGAACGTGTAGAAAAGGGTATGTTCTTTGCAAGATACACCCTCGCTTAGGAGATGCTGATAATGAGCTCGGATCAATTTGCAGGAATTTTAAACGCTATTGAACCAGACATCTCCAAACAGCCATAATGATTAAGGCGCCTAAAAGTGTCCCACAGACATAGCCTTGCTTCCTTCGCACTGATCAAGGTTTCTGGCTGTTCATCAACAACCACGAAGTCCTCTTGGTCCTTGTCCGCCATGTCCTTGTCCGCCATCTCTGTTGCTAATGATGCTAAAAGCCTAGGCTTGAAAATTGGATAGCGATTCGTGATTGGCTAGCAGCGCGAACGTGACTCTATTCAGGACACAACTTTGTTGGAAGAGCGGCAAAACACTGCAACATTGTTGCGTTGAGTGGAATTGTTGGTTGTAATGTTTGATCAAAAGCAAACTCTATCCAACATTTCATCGAAGAAAAAATGTTGGACGAACATCTTCCAACATGGGCGGCCAAACGGTCTAACAATGTTGGATCGAGCAAAGTTGGAGCCTTCAATCCAACTTTGTTCGATAGTTTGGCCAGGGCTTTATATAGTTAGAATCTAAAATCTTTTGGAATTCCGAGAAATGGCACATGGTCAAAATGTCAATTCTTTTCACCCACCGGCGAACTCTACGTCTGAGAACACTCTACTTTTGTTAACCGCCAAATAATTAGATTAATCCAATTTTTCTGTAATTGTGCTTTTCTGGACAAGGAAGAGTTAAGCAAAAAGTTGGTTGTATTACAACTTTTCTGCATTCAATAAATGCGACACGCGAAGCGAATGAAAACGGTCGGTTTTCAGCCCGTTTGGGACTCGCTAACGTGATGCCAGGACGTGAAATCGAAAATGTTGTTTTTCTCGGAAATACCGAAATATTTAAGGAAAGAAAACGCATGGCGTTTTTTCTTTTACTGAGGCCTACTTATATGCTAAAGTAGGGCGAATTTAAATTTTCAAGTCTTACCGGACTATATTTGAATTTTATGGGCATTTGCTCTTAATGAGCTTATAACACTGCTGGCGTTAAAATTTCAAAATGCGATCGCGTTCGGGAATTATTTGAGATTTTCGATTTTAACATTCTGCTGGCCTGAAATTAGGCCAGCAGAAAAACCCAGAAAAAAAAAACCCAGACTAATTTTCAGATAATGTTCAAATACTATATCTCTTTGGGTAGTAACTGGGATTTGGGTTGATTTGGAGAATTGCCCCATGTAGAAAATTCGATTTTGGTTTTAGCGGTAAATTGTTGTATTTATGTAAGCATTATGCAAATTATGTATCAGAATTTCGCTCGTTCGCTGATATTTTCCTCGTAAAATTAAAAAAATGTGCCGTTCTTAAATTGTTAGATATCTGTTTTGTGAATTTTAAGTGGAAAATTGCCAATATATTCGTTCATTTATGAAAGACAGCTCAAATATGTCACTGGACTGTTTTCGCGTGTTCGGCCACAGGTACCCCAAACTCGATATATGAGCAGCTCTTCATATGATGACCTTTGCATTGTTACGTGACTAAAGGGTTTTGCATATTTATAAGGATTTGTATGGGGAAAATAACGATTGTTTCTGTGGCCTATGAAAATGTATCGATTTAAATGAAAATCGTTTAGTTGAGTGTTTTTTTCCTTCCTGTGTGGTCTTTGAGCCGATTTACGGCCATTCCTGTTAGTTTTTGAGGAACCGGTTTGCTCCCTCTATATACTAACCAAGGTTGGGTACTCTCACGAAGCAGTCGATCCAATCCGCCGAAGGAAAACGGCCGTAAATTCTCTCCAGTAGCTCCAGTCGCCTCAAAATTCCGGGTAGAGCACGGACGATAGTAAATTTTTCCTTCCGTGGTCTTTGCTTGGCGTCGAATCTTCACAGAGGCCGAATAAAACGTCAGCAATCTCTGAAAACTTTCCCGTTTTAGCCATCGAAAGAGGCTTTGTTCAAACTTCGCGTTACTGCAACGATCAAAAGTTAGCTTAGCGACCCGGCCAGAGACTCGAATTACTTTCACTCCGGGTGGGAGACAGTCCTTTGCTCCCATCAAAAATCAATACCCTCGTACCCTGCAGTTCTCAATACTCGTTGTTGTTCATCTGTGAAAGTAAAGAAAGACTTTTGCTGTAGGATTTCAAGGAAGTGAATTCAAGATATGTCAAACCTGGATTGAAAACGCCAAAACAAGCAGGAAAAAAATATTTTCCAAACCGTTTTCCACCTGAACTCGAAAAGCGTCGACTGTTAAGAACTTTAGTTGACGAAGAATGGCCGTGAAAATGTCGAACCACAGAAAGCGCTCGGAAAATTAAACCTCGTTTATGTTTAGGTGTCCTGACGTGGCTTGAACCTGCGATCCAATCGAAAACCAGCACCTGATCATCGGTCAACTTTCAAAAAGCCACCTAACCTCGATGAGCTCAAACTTGAGCCCTCGACATGGTCACGTGAGACGGGTCAGCAGATATCTTGTTTTAACAGGTGTCAATTGACCATAACTAACTAGCTGGATGGCCGCCTCGATGAGCTCCAAACTTGATCCCGCGATACGGTTAAGTGATACTGGTCACATTGGCCTACATAGAGGGATGGATGTACATGCATTTTTTTTCTACTGGAATCTAATCTTAGGATTTCAAAATTCTGTCAAAATAGGACATAGGCCAAAGTAAACGGAAAAAAAAAGAGTTTGTTGTCAATTGCAGAAAATTGAATACATTACACTCATAATGATATCGGCAATATGTCAACTACATACAGACAGCATTTCATGCCAGAGAAACAAATCTCAGAACCTTTAGCTTTAGCCTAGCAGTAATCAAGAATCAGTGATGAATGTTCAATTCCTGTTTTGTCATGGATGAGACACTGGTATTGCTGGATAGTGACCAATCCAGGTATTAGGCCCGTCCAACAGGGCTTGACTTCCCTTGAGCAAGCCACAACACTATCACATGAGATCGAGGTTATTTGTGTCAGAACAAGATGGCGTCTAAACGCTGAAATCGTATGCCATCACGGGGCATTACTAAATCATGAAACAGCAAAACGAAGCACCAAAACACTGTGTGACCCCACCATTCATTAAGTAATAACCAACAAAGATTGGATTTGAGATGAAATATCGTTTTAGCCCTAAAACTTTATTGCTCCTAATTTATTGAGATTAAGATTAGGATTCAGATTAAGACTGAGATTAAGATTACGATTAAGATTAAGACAGCGATACAACCTTTGTCGGTTAGTATTCAAAGTATAGTGGGGTCATACATGGTGTTTTGTTGCTTCGTTTTGCTGTTTCGTTGTTTAGTAATGTCTGGCATTACGATTGATTCCAGAGGGACCTGCTGTGGAACTGACATGATCAGAATGCATTCACCTGGATCACAGTAGGAAAGATAAAATGTGATGCCATCCTTTCCCTCTAAAGTTTTTCCATTACATAATTCAATTTCTATATTTCCTGTTTCTCGATTATTATTGTATCAAACGTTCTTAGTCTGTTAAATACCCAAGCCATGTTTTATCATATTACAAGTTAGTTTCCTATTTATTCTGTAACATCTCCGTAAACTGAAATCATTCCTTGGAAAACCCTGATTAAGAGAGGCAATTTCTTTCGAAATAATGCCTTAAGATAGTCATTCCTTCAATGTTCAATCAATATTGCTCTTCTTTTACATTTGTAGTTGGGGCATTAAACGTCTTGTTTTAGCTCATTTATCTTTTAGGTGCATCCCATATTACTGAGAAAACCTTACATGTTCTGATTATAGAGAATGGTGGATAGAAAGTTGGGCGATTTGGAGCAGTACATGCAAGAGCTCAGCATAGCAAGAAAAAGAGGGAAACAAACGAAGAAAGGGTTTGGCTTGTTTCAATCTGGGAAAGTACTAACATGGCATAGCTGACTTTAAGGAAATTGGTTTCTGGGGCAGAGAAGAAAAAGCCTATGGCAATCTCGGCAATGTTTTTCACAGTCTGGGCAATTTTAAGCAAGCAATAGAGTACCACAATCAGCATCTTAGTATGACCAAAGAAATAGGGGACAGGGCAAGAGAAGGAACAGCATATTGCAATCTTGGCAACGATTATTACAGTTTGGGCAATTTTAAGCAAGCGGTAGAGTACCACAATCAAGATCTTTGTATTGCAAAAGAAGTAGGGGACAGGGCCAGGGAAGGAAGAGCCTATTGCAATCTTGGCAATGCTTATCGCAGGCTGGGCAATTTTAAGCAAGCCATAGAGTACCACAACCAACACCTTAGTATTACGAAAGAAATAAGGAACAGGGCCGGAGAAGGAAAGGCCTATAACAATCTTGGCAATGCCTATAATAGACTGGGCAATGTTAAGCAAGCCATAGAGTACCACAACCAACACCTTATTATTACGAAAGAAATAGGGGACAGGGCTGGAGAAGGAAAAGCCTGTGGCAATCTCGGCAACGATTATTACATTTTGGGCAATTTTAAGCAAGCCAGAGAGTACCACACTCAAGATCTCAGTATTGCAAAAGAAGTAGGGGACAGGGCCGGGGAAGGAAGAGCCTATTGCAATCTCGGCATCGTTTATTGCAGTCTAGGCAACTTTAAGCAAGCCATAGAGTACCACAAGCAACATCTTAGCATTGTGAAAGAAGTAGTGGACAGAGCCGGGGAAGGAAGAGCATATTGCAATCTCGGCAATGCTTATACGGGACTGGGCAATTTTAAGCTAGCCATAGAGTACCACAATCAAGATCTTAGTATTGCAAAAGAAGTAGTGGACAGGGCAGCAGAAGGAAGAGCCTATTGCAATCTCGGCAATGGTCATTACAATTTGGGCAATTTTAAGCAAGCCATAGAGTACCACAATCAAGGTCTCAGTATTGCAAAAGAAGTAGGGGACAGGGCCGGGGAAGGAAGAGCCTATGGCAATCTCGGCAATGCTTATTGCAGGCTGGGCAATTTTAAGCAAGCCATAGAGTACCACAATCAACATCTTAGTATTGCAAAAGACTTAAAGGACAAGGCTGGAGAAGGAAAAGGCTATGGCAATCTTGGCCACGCTTATAATGGACTGAACAAACTTAAGGAATCCATAGAGTACCACAATCAAGATCTCAGTATTGCAAAAGAAGTAGGGGACAGGGCCGGGGAAGGAAGAGCCTATTGCAATCTCGGCAATGCTTATTGCAGGCTGGGCAATTTTAAGCAAGGCATGGAGTACCACAACCAACACCTAAGTATTACGAAAGAATCAGGGGACAGGGCCGGAGAAGGAAAGGCCTATAACAATCTTGGCAATGCCTATAATCGACTGGGCAATGTTAAGCAAGCCATAGAGTACCACAATCAAGATCTTATTATTACGAAAGAAATAGGGGACAGGGCTGGAGAAGGAAAATCCTATGGCAATCTCGGCAATGATTATTACAGTTTGGGCAATTTTAAGCAAGCCATAGAGTACCACAATCAAGATCTCAGTATTGCAATAGAAGTAGGGGACAGGGCCGGGGAAGGAAGAGCCTATTGCAATCTCGGCAACGCTTATTGCAGTCTAGGCAATTTTAAGCACGCCATGGAGTACCACAAGCAACATCTTAGCATTGCGAAAGAAGTAGCGGACAGAGCCGAGGAAGGAAGAGCATATTGCAATCTCGGCAATACTTATGAGGGACTGGGCAATTTTAAGCAAGCCATAGAGTACCACAATCAACATCTTATTATTGCAAAAGAAATAGGGGAGAGGGCCAGAGAAGGAAGAGCCTATGGCAATCTCGGCAACGGTTATTACAGTGTAGGCAATTTTAAGCATGCCATAGAGCACTACAGTAAACATCTTAGTATTTCAAAAGAAATAGGGGAGAGGGCCGGAGAAGGAAGAGCCTATTGCAATCTCGGCAAGGCTTACCACAGTCTGGGCAATTTTAAAAAAGCCATAGAATACCACAATCAAGGTCAGGGTATTATGAAAGAAGTGGGGGACAGGGACGGAGAAGGAAAAGCCTATGGCTATCTCGGTAATGCTTATTGCAGTCTGGGCAATTTTAAGCAAGCCATAGAATACCACCATCAAGATCTTAGTATTTCGAAAGAAACAGGGGACAGGGCCGAAGAAGGAGTAGCCTATTGCAATCTCGGCAACGCTTATCACTGTCTGGGCTATTTTAAACAAGCCATAGAATACCACAATCAATGTCTTAGTGTTGTGAAAGAAGTACTGAACAGGGACGGGGAAGGAAGAGCCTATTGCAATCTTGGCAGCGCTTATCACAGTCTGGGCAATTTTGAGCAAGCTATTGAGTACCACCATCAACATCTTAGTGTTGTGAAAGAAGTAGGGGACAGATCCGGAGAGGGGGTAGCCTACGGTAATCTTGCCAATGATTATTACAATACGGGTGAGCTTCAAAAAGCGCTTCTCTTCAACGAATATAGCATTAGCATTTTCAAGGAAACGGAGAACCCAATAGGGCAGGGACAGGCGTGTTATAACGTCGGTCGTGTTCATGAAGTTTCAGACTCCTTGACGAAAGCTCTAAATTACTATCGGCTGAGCATAAATTATTATGATGAAACAAGGCGCCTTCTTCAGTCAGAGGATGCATGGAAAATAAGCTTTCGTGACACAAATCAGTTTGCTTACACCGCACTGTGGACAGCACTCTTGAAGAATGGAGAGGTTGATGAGGCTTTGTGTGCTGCTGAGCAAGGACGAGCACAGGCTTTGGCAGACATTTTGAAGATGCGATACAGCATTGATGAGGAACCTTCTCCGGCAGTTACAATGAAAGGAACTATCTCATTTCTAATGAAAGATCTACCTTCACAAACCGTTTTCACAGCACTTAAAGGGAACAAAATCAGCTTCTGGTTCCTAAGAGAAGATAGTGGGATAAGTTTTAGACAAAAGGAAATCGAAAATGGAAGTGCTGACTTGCTGATGAAAAGTACTTTCAAAGAGATCAGTGCAGGGACCGTTGTACGATACGAGAATCATTCACTTGACAAACAATGCAGCATCTTCTCATGCAGAAGGAA
>OX421448.1:57111229-57113729 GCA_949126865.1 Montipora capitata
TAATTGAAACCTTCTGTTTCTTCCCACATTATTAGTCTAATATTGTAAAAGTTGAAGCGTTTAGTAATTATATAATGCAGTAGAGTTCTGTGCGTTGATGGGGGTGAGGTACACATCGCCAAGACTGTGAGCCGGTGTCCCACATTTCATGTTATGGCATGCAGAATTGCAAAAAAAGAAAACCTTAAGCCAATTACAAGCCAAATATGACTTTTACATGTACCTGTCAGTCTTTATTGTATGCAGCTAAAAATGGAGAGGATCGAAATGGATTTAACTTGAAAAACATGGACAAATTTTTCAAGTTTGGAGACGTTGTCTTCAGAAAGTTGCTTAGGTGATCATGATTATTTTGGCAACCTTGTTTTCTTGCAGTTTCACCTTTTCAGAAGTTGTATGGGTATATGTTCAAATTGCCAGTTTAATTAAAGGGAATAGTTGAAATGAGTTTTTAATGCATGACATGGTTTGGAATTTTCAAAATGAAGAAATCACATTTCTATTACATTACAATTTATTCATAATTTAATATTTTGAAATGACTTACAACCTGGGCATTGCTTTATGAACTAAGGGAACACAGTGTCATGTTTTGGTAGAGAACTGCGTTTTGAAGGCTTTTGTTTTGCGTTGTGTGATTCCAAAAAAATATCCATACATTTCTAAAAGAGGGCCATTGAGGGGCTCTCAATAAAGCCAAATTTATTGTCAAGGAAAGCAAACAAAAAGCGAAAGAACAACTTAAACCAGAACAACAAGAGATGTGGGGTGGGATGCTCAAACAAAAAACCCTTTGTTGGTAAGAGTATGGATATTTCATGGAGTAAAACACTATTTTTGTTTACCAGTGCTAATCAACAACTTTACCAGATGTGGCCAAGTCCGTCTCAAATTCTCCTCAAAAGCAATCCTTAGTCCTGGTGTTACATAGTTTAACATATCACTGTATACCTTGACAGAACTGTCATATTGACTTAATTGATGCTCTACACTTCCCTGGTGACCATTTAAAAGATTTTGTCAATAATTATTGCTCATCATTGTAAACATTGAAGTGAACAACTTTCAACAAGCTGTTTTTATGTTTCTTCAATCTTCTCTCATTGACATACTCTCTGATCTTTATGACACAAGTAAAAGAGTTCAGCAAAGAGCTATAAAACTGATCAGGAGGACAGGAATTATGGAGAGAGAGATTTTCAGAAAGTGAATCTTTTTTTCCTTGGCCTCATGGAGACTTTTTATAGACTTTATTCCTTTTAAGTGCTTGTTGGGCCTATATGATTTCATTGGATCTGTCTTATTATTTTGTGACAGCTGACAGTTCTAAATATAATCTCATACATGCTTATTACCAGTTCAAAATTAGATATGCAGGAACTAATATTTCAAAATTCTCTCATTCAGCTTAGAGTTGCGAAATCAAGGAAAGGATAAATCTGCTTCTCGTACACATTTCAGGAAATCTTTCTTCAAATTCACAAAAGTCAAATTGCGCTCATCAAGCAACTTGAGACCCTTGGGAAAATGGCTTTTGTCAGTTTCTTTTAGATTCACAAGAAGATTTAGCTCCATCTCCATTTGACTTCTGCTCCTAGATGTTATCTTTCTCTTTCCTTTCTTTTTTGGATAGAGTATCTTTCCTAAGTTGTATCATTTGGCAGAGTGCTGCCCCAGAAATTCTGTTTAAACAGACGTCCACTGGTGTGATGTGCTCAGTGGGTACCGAGCGGTTGAGACACACTATACGACTCCGTCTGCGTGAAGACGTACACCAGGGAAGTAAAGTACCTGTCACTGCTCTGATGGTACCAGATGAAAACCCATCAGAAAAATCGATCTTTACTGGACTGCACACTTTAACGTTGTCGGATGAGCCATCTAAGTAGGTGTTCAAACTGTTTATCCAGCGGATTGCCAAGTGCGCTTTTCTGTCCTTCTTTACGTCCCCTGCAACTGCAGACAAAAGCTCTATGTAAACGGAAAACATGTGGTAAACTAAATTAGGAAGTTCGATCTACCGAACATCAAGTATTTCTTGAATAAGCTTTGGATGCGATTCATAATGTTTTACAACATAGTGTCTAAAAATAACTACTTAACTGAAATTCACATATCCCAAAGGCCAAATTAGGCGTCTCCCTCTCTGTCCCCCGTTTTCTCCTGCCGAAATGAATATTATCTGCATTCACCGGGTTACATTTGTAAAGTGAAGTTAGCTGTTGAGGTCTCACAGTCTACATATCAAAGCGTCACTGAATAGGTATTGTTGCTATTAACTAAGTGCAAACAGGTTCATGGATTAAGATAATAATTGTTATATAATTTAACTAAGAGTCAAAAGGAAATTTCTTATTGCAATTTAAACCACTATTTGTTTCTTTTTTTATCGTCTTTTATTTCAGAAACGATGTCCAAAACGTGAGCAAACTACGTGGACTCTGATACGTCGAAATGTCATTTTCCTTTCTTCTATTATATGGGTTATTGAAAAAAAAGT
>OX421448.1:57118729-57126229 GCA_949126865.1 Montipora capitata
GACCCAAGAAATAATTTTCTGGTAAAGTTCGCGGACGATATCGATATATCTCCATCAGTGTGCCTGTTAAAAAGGATTCAGACACTGCTCTTACGGAAGCATAAAGGCTTGGGCTGACAAACATCGCATGGCTCTTAACTTATCCAGAACATGCCAAATGATCGTCCGCGGGAAAAGTACCAAAACCCCTACCACCTTTACTGCCAGGTATCGAGGCAGGTATCGAGAGGAAAAACTGGCTAAAATTGTTATGAATCAACTTCTCTGGGATCTTCATATTGACAATCTTTTATATAAGGCCAGCAGTCGCTTTAACATCATTATAAGAGTTTGTAAATTATATGGATACACCACGGAGCAACTTAGTCCGCAAACGTAACTATGATTAGTTTCTTTCTTGTTTAAAAATGTTTTGCTAACAGATGTCTATTTTCATTGATCTTATGATTGTTATATACATATAATTGTTTTGTTTTAATTTACGTTTGTTGAATTTCATTGAATAAAGACCTGTTATTATTATTATTATTATTATTATTACCATCATCATTATCATTATTATTATTATTATTATTATTATTATTATTATTATTATTATTATTATTATTATTATTATTATTATTGTCCCCGCCGGGTTTTGGCACAGAGGTCAAAACCTGAGGATATTGTACATGGAAAAGCGATCTCGATTTGCTCAACCGGGCGCGCAAGGTGGTATCGGTATTGTTCAACGAGTTCGCGAGGTGTTATGGGTAACTTGAGTCACGAGGCGGAACGTCACAAGGGGCATCGATATCGAAGTGCTGTTCAGCATAGAGATTGAAGGTGAAGGTAGAAGGTTGAAGGTGAAGTCGAAGGTGAAGGTAGACAAGGATCCGGTGCTTCTTTTTTGTTACGTTGGCCTTTGCTGTCAGCACAACGTTTGCTTTAAGCTTTACGTTGTTAATCCTGACCTTGGTCGTTAGCTAAGCGCTATTGCACCAGGTCCGATCCTGAACGAAATTGTTGGGACAAAGAAACCAATAAAGTACAAGCAGTTTCAAGGGCAATGCATGGGCAAAACCATCTCGTCCCCCTCTCCCCCTTAACATGTTTATTGGAAACATTCTGAAAAGTAGCAGATGGTTTCAATATTGCCTGGAGTGTTGGGGGCACTTGACGGACCGTGCTATGCGAAGACGTATTGTGAAATATAAGGCACGCATTTTATTAAGACGATATTTGCGCGCATTATTGAAGGTGCGAAAACGTCATCATTTCCCGATTATTCCGTTTGCGCTTGCAGCTTTCAAGTCGAGAATTTGTACTGGCAATAGACACTACATATGAAATACTATATCACTGTAACTCTATTGTGCGAACGCTTTTTAATTAATTTGTTCATTATCGCCTCGTTAGTTGTGTAGTAGTTTTCCCTAGTATTCTAGAACCCAATCCAAAGATTTTGGCATGAATTAAATATCCATGTGACAATTTATCGTAAGGAACGAGAATTTGGAAGTGGTGGCGGTGTTTTCCTTGCTGTTGCAAATAATTTAACTTCTATAGGCCATCCAGAGTTCTGTACTGATGATAGTAACGAAAGTGTATGGGCCTCAATCAAACTATGTGGAAACAAACTCCTGCATTTGTGCTCTTTCTACAAACCACCAAGTGCCCCAGTAACACGCATTGATTATATCGCAGATATTCTTGCCGATCTTTACCAGAGAACAAGAAGTAGCTGTCCGTCCGTTTTGGCCTCTGG
Organism: Montipora capitata; assembly: GCA_949126865.1. Classification (NCBI taxonomy): domain Eukaryota; kingdom Metazoa; phylum Cnidaria; class Anthozoa; order Scleractinia; family Acroporidae; genus Montipora; species Montipora capitata. The sequence continues at coordinate 57,120,477 of OX421448.1, forward strand.
GGATTTTAATGTTGGTGACATAAATTGGTCCACCGATCCACCTACGCTGTTGAATACTTCATCTTCAACAGCGGATGCTGAATATCTATTAAACTTGCTAGATGACTACTCTCTTACTCAGTCGGTGACACAAGTCTCTCGCCCAGCTTCTGGTAAGACTCTAGACCTGGTCTTGTCTTCGGCACCTTCATTGGTGTCAAATGTGCAGATCCATTCCGGCATGAGCGACCATGATGTAGTAATCTTTACAATTAACACTAAACCATCTCGTGTAAATAAACCACCGCACAAGGTCCATCTTTATAACCGCATGAACCTTGAGGGCCTAAAGGGTGCAGCTGCAAGTATCAAGCAGGAATTCTTCAATTCTAATCCAGATGCCCGCTCTGTAAATGAAAACTGGGTGATGTTTAAAACTTCTCTGGCTACAGCTGTTGACACTTTTATTCCATGGAAGATAACCAAAGCTAAACGCTCCTTACCTTGGGTGACCAAGGCTATCAAACGCCAAATGAGAAAAAGGGATAAATTACATTCGCTAGCCACCCACTCGAACAACCCTTCGATTAAAGCATCATACAGAAAACAGCGCAATAAAGTTGTGGATATGCTTCGGTCATCACATTCTGACTATGTCAACAACGAGATTGGAGGGAGTTTGGACTCTAACCCAAAACGGTTTTGGAATTATGTCAAGTCTTGTAGATCTGAATCCATAGAAGTTCCAACACTTCAGAGCAATAATAACCTCTATGTCTCCAGTAAGGACAAAGCACAAGCCCTAAACAATCATTTTGAATCTGTATTCGTGGATGATGACGGTATTCTACCTGAAAGTGGTTTATCTAATTATCCGCCAATTCCAGATCTGTCATTTGATGTAAATGGTGTCAAGAAGCAAATTTTCAATTTGAATCCAAATAAAGCATGTGGTCCGGATAACCTGTCACCTCGTATACTGAAGTTATTAGCTGTTGAATTGTCTCCTGTACTCACCTTTCTTTTCCAACAAAGTTACGATTCCGGCAGACTACCTGATGACTGGTCAAAGGCCTTGGTTATACCAGTATATAAGAAGGGTGGCAAGCAAGATCCAAAAAAATTACAGGCCTATTTCTTTGACTTGCATATGTTGCAAGATTATGGAGCACATAGTACCTAGCCACGTCCACAAGCACCTGTCCACAAATAACATCCTTTGTAAACACCAACATGGCTTTAGGTCCAGACTGTCTTGTGAAACGCAACTGGTCTCAGCCATTCACGAGTGGGCTTCCATTCTTAACATCAAGGGTCAAGCTGATGTTATCCAATTGGATTTCAGCAAGGCCTTTGACAAAGTATCCCATTCAAAGCTATTACATAAGTTAAGTCACTATGGTATTCAAGGTCAAACCTTATTGTGGATAAAGCGTTTCTTATGCAACCGCTCCCAAAGTGTCAGTGTAAATGGCGTGCACTCTACCCCTTGCAAGGTTATTTCAGGTGTTCCACAAGGGTCTGTCTTAGGCCCCACGCTTTTCTTGATTTATATAAATGACATCGTGGGTGATATCAAGTCAAATATTAGACTCTTTGCTGACGACACCATTATGTACCGACAGGTTGTATCGCCTGCGGATCATCTTATCCTTCAACAAGACCTTGACAGACTAACTTCATGGGCCTGCCTTTGGCAGATGGAGTTTAACGTGAAGAAATACTACCACATTTCCTTGACCAACAAGCGAGCCGTTGTCATGCTACCATATTACATGCATGGTCAGGTCTTGGAACGTGTAACCTCCTATGATTATCTGGGTGTTAGAGTAACGAGTAAGTTAAATTGGAAAGAACACTGTGATAAAACTTCCAACAAAGCCAATAGGTCTCTTGGGCTGGTTAAACGGACTTTAAAACCGTGTCCGCCTGAAGTCAAGGAAAAAGCCTACAAAGCACTTATTCGACCTTTACTAGAATATGCAAGTGCTGCCTGGAATCCACACACAAACAGGGACACTGAAACTATCGAAAAAGTCCAGCGGCGGGCTGCTTGTTTCGTCGCGCATGATTACATGAGATCTACAAACTCACAAGATCTTGTAAATCAACTTGGTTGGGACTCCTTGGAATCCAGACGTTTGCTGGCCCAAGTGACTCTTTTCTACAAAATTAAAAACAATCTCACAGATCTTGAATTCCCATCTTCTATCTAACCAGCTCCTAGATCAAGGATCCAACATGCTATGCTCCAGCCCTATTCAAGTGTTCTGGCACACAGTTATTCTCCGTTTGTACGAACTGTTTGGGTATGGAACAAACTGTCAACTCAAACAGTCCAAGCTAAGAACATTACTTCTTTTAAGTCATTAGCCATGTGGGACATTCAGAATATGAAGACCCCGAACCACCTGAAAAGACTTTGAACTATTTACATTTACTGTTTCTTTTTGACTTTATATATTTATTGTGGATTATTATTATTTAATTCGTTATTTTATATCTCCCAGTGTTAGCCCAGCTATTTGGGAGTATAAGTTCCAAGTTCCAAGTTTTCGACCCAAAAAAATTCAAAACATACAAGCTTAAACTGCGTTTTCTCTTGTCTTCAAAAAAATCAGACATTTCACCAAATTTAAGGCTTCCGCAACCATCCACATCCATTTTCTTGCAGCATTTTCTCTTTACTTTCTTATAATAAAGCTAGGCGTTTCTCGTTTGCTGTTGATCATGAATTTTTGTCGAATGTGGTTGAAAAGTAATTTTTTGTCACGTTGTTTAGATTTTATCTTAATTAAGCAACAAACAGATTAAAATGTCTAATGCTAAAAACGCAGGCGGTAAAAGATTACATAAAATTTCATTTAAATGCACAAGTTCCGATCTTCCGTCCTCTTTGTCTTTAATTTCAAAACCACATTACAAGCAAAAGAGTTCCAAGAAAAACTCTCCGGCTTTCATATGATTATCCAGGATACGAAAATCTTTTCCGTTGGAGGTGGACACGTCTTCATGTCGAGTCATTTCGTCGACGTCATGTCCTGCTATCAGGAAATTATTTCCAAGCAAATAGAAGCCACGCTGGGCATTAACATATATAATTGCATATGAAGGAGTTAGTCTCTGCATCTGTTTGAATGAAAGCACTTGCCACTTTCGCAAGAAAACATGGCAAATGAAACTGAACATCTTTCAGGTGTGTGACAAGACCTGGTCCTCACAAAGACCAGTATCCGACCCGGAGCGCGTGTTTATCGTTCTGGTTCGCTTTATGAAAGAAGCACTGGTTTTGCAACAAAACAAGGCAAATGGAGTCAAAATCATTCAGGTATAACAAGACCAGGTCTTCAAAACGTCTCCGGAATCGACCAGGAGCGCGTGATTATCGAAATGGTTCGCTCTCTGAAAGCGGCGCCGGTATCCTTCGGTACTGTACCGTGCTAGCCATTGGCACTTTTCTTATTCTACTGGGAATCATCATAAATGTAGCCATTTGCTTTGTGATGCTTCGTGGAAAACGCTTTAAGAAGAACAACTCGAATTTCTTGCATTTGTCCGTGATAGAACTTGTCATTCGACTGCTAAATTTTCCTGTTGAGATATATATTCCCTGATCGCAACATCAGAAATGGGCATCCTTTAATGCAAGATTTTGTCATTATTCACAACTTCGAATTCATTTGTTTCAGCAATATTTGTTAGTCTGCTTGCTATTGCATTTGACCGCTACCAAAATATCGCAAATCCAATGGAAACTTTCAAATCAAGACGAAAACATCTTTCAGTCCGTTTTTCTGGTTTGGTTGTACGCTGTAATAGTATCAGTGCTGACTGCAGTTAGTGTAAAAAATATTTCCATCCAAGACATTCCAGAAGCCAGGGGGATGGTATATGAAAACTGTCGTTGGAAGATATGTGATATTCCGCAAGGCACAATCGGCAGGTTCTCTACGGTTTGGTATTTTGCCTTTGCCTATTTTGCTCCTCTGGTCATAATTTTTACGCTTTATACAAAAGTTGTCATCGTTCTGTATCACAGAGACACAAATGGCTCTTTGTAAGTGAAGCGGTGAGCACCAGCTCTGCATACTTGGCCGTCCCCCGTTTTTTTCTCCGAATAGCGTCGAATGCCTTTCCTAAATTTGGTTTGGTCAGGCAGAGTAAACAAAAAGCATAAAAGAAAAAAAATTAAAAGGAATCTTAAAAAAAAAAAAAAAAAAATTTAAGCTTGAAAATTAGTCGAGTGTCTGGAGGCATAAACCAGTACTGAGAGAGTTCCTTCTACGCGAACAGAAAAGCCTCTCCTGTGAAGCCGGAATGCCGCGTTTACTCTGGAGCATGCGCACGTTGGAGTTGAAAATGAAAATCTGTGTGGCATAAGCGCTAACAGAAGCAGATGCTTTAGCCAGTGGCTTTATCATAAAATTTTAAAAGAACAGTTTGTCTTTGTCATTTCTTTTTCAAAAGGCCATGATTGTAGAAACGTAAGTTGAAGTAAAGCACAAAACTCATATGCCTGGAATATGAGCATGAATATGAATATCGCGCACCGGTGGCTCAATTGGTTGAGCACCGGACTGCCATGCGGGAGGTCGTGAGTTCGAGTCCGGCCCGACCAACACTGAGGGTCTTAAAATAACTGAGGAGAATGTGCTGCCTTTGTAATTACATCTGCAAATGGTTAGACTTTCAAGTCTTCTCGGATAAGGACTGTAAAGCGGAGGTCCCGTCTCATAACCCTTGTTGGAAATTAAATAGTATGGGACGTTAAAGAACCCACTCACTGTTCGATAAGAGTAGGGGACGTAGTCCCGGTGTTGTGGTCTAACCTTATCTGGCCGGGGGCATCTTTCACTTCCATAAAAATAATTGTAAACTGCATAACAAGCAGTCTGGCTAAAGTCCCCCACAAAGTAAGTAAAAAAATTAGTCCTAAAAAGCCCCGTATGGAGAGAAACTAATAGAGACCTTAAGCACCACGACGGGAGGCACGAGGACGGCATACCGGAAGTTTATTTTCCGTTCCGGTCATGCGCAGAACCTGAATAGCTGATTGCAATCCCCCGTAGCCCTGTCGTTGGCGACACCACATTCACTGTTTTGACGTAGTGAGTACAACGTCATAATTCCTTGCAAAGTGTTTGGTCTTTTTCCTTGATTTACCGTATTTTTCTTTCGACACATAAAGAAGCAATTTTCTGGTGTTAACTGCTAAAGTTATTTGAGGAGAAATTCCACGATGAACATCCCTGAAGCAGAAACATGCACTAGCACAAGCCGCCCATCGGCAAATTCGAAGACAACCTCAAGCTCGAAGAAATCCATTCGGTAAGATCTATTACATTTATATCTTCTGTGCTCTAGTTATCACTGATCACTCGCCACTTCTTTTTATACTGATATCTCTGTCTACATCTAAGATATTTATACATATTTACATTTCTGAGGTGATGAGAAGGTAAAATTATCTTTGTGTGAAATAATTTTCAGTGCCGCTGTAAACAGCGAATCTGGGACAACTTACCTTTTATTCTAAGGCGAAATAAATGTACCTTATTGTTTACATTTAATATCGTTATACCTTATAGCCACCAAAAATCGTGTTTAAAACTGAAGCAACGAAAAGGATTTTTATTTTGCTAATGGTGGGAAGCAGTTGCCCGCCAAAACTTGCACTCCTCTCCATCCTCTCTTGATTGAGATGCTTTGAACGAAAAAGTTAAGACAAGCAGCTTGAAATGTCTGTTTTATTATGATAATTCAACAGCTCTGCA
>OX421448.1:57136229-57148729 GCA_949126865.1 Montipora capitata
AATGTCCCATTTATATATATACAAAACAGTGAAAAATATTCAGGGTTTTTGCTTTCCAAAAAAGGGAAGTTTAACCCTAAATTTTTATCTTCAGTTAACCCTGACTTTACTCCTTACGTCTGTGTGCATTTAGCAAAGACAAGCTGTCCACATCGCTGGCGAGAGACTCTACTGAACAAGATTTCTCTGGATAAAGCATTTTACAAGATAGACTTTCAAGTTGTTGGCGAATATGACATATATGAAGAACATATTTTTCTAGAGTATAGTTTGCAAACAATGTTTCCTTACTGTACGGATATAAAGTATTTTATTTTGTTAAACAACGTTTTTATGCGAATTTGAAGACATATCCAAGAATATCAGCAGTTGTTCCATAAACAAGGTCATAAGAATAAAAAAGCGTTTGGTGTCGCTGTTGATTATTTGGTCACAAACCATTCGTTCACTGTATAAAGTGACGCGTTTTTGGATGTCATCGGTGATATCGTTGAAGAGAGGTCTGTAGAGTGCAGTGTCATTGAGTTGTCGAAGGCATTCGTTAATGTACCAGTTTTTGTCCATAATGACCGTAGCTGATCTTTTGTCTGCTGACTTAACGATGATGTCGTCACGTCTTTTAAGTGTTGCGATGGCTTGTCGTTCGAGTTCGGTCAAGTTGTTACGTATAATACGGGGTGTAATGTTAAGTATGTCTTTTTCTACTGCGTCAAGAAAGGTATCAAGAGCCGGCTCTCTGTAAGGAGGCGAGGTTGTGTGGGAAAGTCGTGAGAGTATTCGAGGAGTCTCATGACGGCTGAAGTCATTGAAGTCGACTCTGACTTCTGTCCAGTTTATAGACCAGTTTATGTAACGTGAGATGGGACAAAAAGATAATCTTTTAGCAAGCAATTGAGATTCGTCTTGAGTAAGAGTGGTGTTGCTTAAGGTAACAACAGCAGTAATATCTAGTTGTATATTTCGGTTACGACGTCTGTAGTGTTTGTCTTTGTTAATTGTTTTTCAGGTTTTTACATTTGCTGTTGCGTCTGTGGTTGTGCGTGGATAAGAAATTGTTGACAGGGGTGTTGATAATGGTGTCTTGATTACAACTGTGGTTTGTGACTGATGGTTGACGGTTGGTTGTGTGGGGTCTGTTACTATGATAAGGATGATATGGATGTGTACGAGGAAAAGCAAGAGGAGCAGACTCACCATTTGAGGGTTGTTTCTACGTTGTCTAATTTGAAGAGTGGTAAAAAGTTCAGCAGCTGAGTTACTGCAGAGAAAATGTCATCTACATGGTACAGTGCAATCGCTGCCTTGAGGACGTTCGCGCCTACAATGTTCCCACGTACAGATTTTTTGAACTTGCCGCGCAGAAAGGTAATGATCTACTTTTGCCAAAAAGGCAAAAAAAAAAAAAAAAAAATGGGGGGTAACCGTGCTCGTTTTCGAGATCATGAGGTGCACTTTTAGAAGATTGCGTTACTTTAAGACGATCTTAGCTTACAACTGTTAGCAATAAAAAAGCTACATTAGTGAAATGTAGATCAGGTAAACGTACTCAATTCAACATAACTAATATAACTAAATTAACCTTTGCAGCTGAAGTCTTTTTCTGAGGTGAAATAGACCTTGAAAAACGATACATAGTCTCAGAAAGAAAACTTCGGTCGCACGAGAGCATAAGAGGCGAAATATTTGTAACTTCTCTCGCACATATTTTTTTTGTTTTTTGTTAAAGTGGACAAAATCAGAAAAGGAAGTGATCTACGGAAAGAAAAATGGAGGTCGCCGAGCATCCAAGAGAGTAAAATCGCTGCGAAGTTCTCAAAGCGATGGTATATTCGCATTGTCACGTCATTGCGTGACAGTTTCGAGAAGACCTGGGTCCACAGCTATCCCACGATGCCACCCGCTTTCACGTTCCATTCTTGTGAAAAGGTTTACGCCTTTAGCATCGTGTTTACCTTCATGATCTGCGATGCATGACGTGTGCGTGACAAGCGCGAAAACATGCGCAGTAGCGATGGGCGCGAACGCCCTTAAATAATACATTGGAGAAACCAAACGAAGACTCAAAGACCGCGAGTTAAAGAGCACCGCAGACCAGCCGACAAACCAACCATCATCTCCAAGTCTACCACAGTTTCAGAACAGTTCCTCACTAATAATCACACCGTCAACGACATTTCACTTATTCCGTTCGAGCTCATTCATTCCAATCGTGACAGTGTACGCATAGCAAGAAAAAAGTATCTCATAAAGTTAACATAGTTAACACTCTTGAACCTTTAGGTCTTAATAAGAAAGATGAAATATAATCCATCTTTTCCCTTGTATTTCTTTGCCGTTACACAATTTCTATTATCATTTCTTATTAGTATTGTACCGTATCCGTTAAGTCCGTTAAAATCCTCATCGATAGGGCTGTATCAAATCATACGCCATATCACTATTCAAATTGAAACGTCTTTGTTAACCGTAGTCATTACTTGTAAAACCCTGATGAAGAAAGGCAGTGCCTCTCGAAATATTGGCTTTTTTCAACATATTGCTTCACCGTTATATCAGTCTCGCTCTTTTTGGCTTTTTATACTTGGAAAACAATGCAAAAACATTTTTGGTGTCGTTGCTTTTCTGAATTTTAATCAATGACACACCAAAGATCAATTCATCCTTGCAATATTTGTTGGCGTCTCCATATGGTCATCTCATAAATCCTTATCGGGGAGCCCAGGGTTCAATCTAAATACCGAAATATTATCATATCGCAAAAAAAGAAAGCCAAATTAAGCATCTAAGGTGGCACAAACCAGTTTCAATGCTTCCAAGTGATGCTCTTATTAGAAGGATTGGCACCACAAAGTTGTACCATGCATTAGCGATAATATGGTACCAAATGAAACACGAATTATTGCTGAACAAGAACAGTCATTATTTTGACTTAATATGACACCGTGGCAACGGGCAAGCCCTGTAAAACACACTTAATTGTGCCTTTAGTTGCCTATATCTCAAAAAGGAACTCGGTGGTCCCCATCCGAAGGGCAAGATGAAACTTTCTGCAAAGTTTAAAAAAAATCTGTCAAGCGGATTCAGAGCCACCTAACTTCCTGTGATCTTTTAAGGTGGCTCTGAATCCGCTAGACATGAGTTTTTTAAACTTTGCCGAGAGTTTCATCGTTGCCTTCTAACCACTTTTCAGCAATAAAAAAGGGGGTCACCGAGTTCGTTTTTGAGATATGAGCAACTAAATCCAAGATATAGGGTGCTGCTTTTGCTGGGCTTTCCCGTTACCAAGGTACCTTATTACATCACAATAATGATCACATCTTGTTTGGTCATAATCGGTGTTTCATATGGTACCATAACATTGCTGTTACGTGATATAGTGTTGTAGCGGAGCTCAGGCGCGCGAAGCGCGCCAACGGAGCACCATGGATAAGATATTTTGGGTAATCTATCGATGTGAGAAATTTTGGTTATGACGTCGCGTACGTCCGCCCGTACAGACTGACGTCACGTACGTCAGCCCATACAGGCTGTCGGGGTGGAGGTGGGGAGGCAGGACAGCCTCTGGGGACGGGAGTGTTCGTCCATTTTTGCCCGGCGGGAAATCGTGTGGTAGCGTTGCATTGGAAACCCGCTTTTTTGTGGCGGGAAATATATTATAAATTATATTATCACAGTGTTTGCTGAAGTCGTATCTAAGTTGTCTGGCAATTTACATTTATTGTGTACTCAACTCTGCAAAGGTGAAAAAAAAAATTGGAAATGTGACATTGAAGAATTATTTGAATGAAAGCTTGTTTTCTCTTTTGTGCTTCATTATTTACGGTCAAGGTTCTTTCGAAAAGTGTTTGATGTGAACCGTCAGAAATTTATTTAATTGCATATGCCTCTTGACACGGATTGTGTGTCTTGTTTGCACGCACGCACGCAATTGAAATAGCAAGGGTTCACGAAAATAAACAGGTCTGTTAGAAGCGTGCTTGAGTTTCAAAAAAATGAGCCCTAAAATCAGCAAAAAAATTGTGACGCTGATGAATAATAAAGTAGCTATTTCCAAAACGATGGAATTACCTGGTGATAAATAACCTCGTCTTGGAGAGTAAACTTTTGACTTTGCAGAAACAATGGTCAACCTCAAGAGTTGGGCGATTGTGATCTTTGTGTTGAATTCGCACATTTCTTGTTAAACTTTGTAACACTCGAAAGGGAGACCCAGGGGCATAAAAAAATTGCGGTTGACAAACTACTTGAACAAATTTTATTTGCATAATTAATATTAATTCCTTGAAGGCTTGACAAATACAGTAACGATCGCGAACAGCCAACTACGTACAAAATCCTATTAACTAATAAAAGCGGCATGAATGCGCATAAGTTTGTTAACTACGGCTTTCATTCTCGCATCTTTCAACACTTATTAAGGCTTATTAAGTAAGTAAGTAAGTAAGTAAGTAAGTAAGTAAGTAAGTAAGTAAGTAAGTAAGTAAGTAAGTAAGTGAGTAAGTAAGTAATAACTTTATTTAGACACGGTGAATTCATCAGGCATAACACTACAAGCTGTGTATATCTATCTAAAAGTATAAAATGTTCTTGTAAATAAAGCTAAAATATTAAAATATGTATAAATTATCCCCACCCCCGAAGAAATTGATAAACCTGCTTTACAAGAATGCCGTGTATAAATGGTCGAGCAAAAAAATTGTGACAGCCCCTTCGAAAGCTATTGATAGTTTCCGCTTACCGCAGTTCCAGGGGAAGGTTATTCCAGACGACCAAACCATTGTACCTAAAACTGTTTTTAAGAAAGTTAGTGCGGGGCAATGGAATAACCAGTTTGTTCTCATTGTCCCTCAAATTATAGAGCGTTTTCACTCACGTGACCAGTAGCCATGTTGGATTACTGAAACAAAAGAAAGTATTGGCATAAAAATAGAGATCAATTCCCGGAGGATTAGTTTGGTACACCATCATGGCCGCCATTCCTTTGTTTTGGAACACCAACATGACCGCCGTGACGTCATGTGAAAACGCTCTATAAGAGATATTTCTTTAAGCGAAAAGAAAGCTAAGATAATTAGGGGCAAGGCCATGTAGGGACTTATAGACCATAACGGCCACTTGAATTAGACGTTGCGTATCTAACCCTTTCCAGTCTTTATAGCTAGCTCTTCAAATAAGGGACCAGAACTCTAATCGTAATTAGAAAATGTTAGAATACGAGCCACACGAAAAATTTGGAGCTTATTTGCCAAAGTGAATGTGTTTTTGAACTTTGTCAACACGAAGGAGGCGTGGGTGTTATTGGACGACTGAGTCAATGCAGTCATGTTGGGAGACCCAGGAGAATAAAGAAATTTGCGGTTCACAAACTACGATCTGCCACCCCTGTAAGGGTCAGTTTGTTATCAACGGTCGAAGCCGTGGCAAATTTGGTGATAAAGCACCACCTTCGAAAGCTGTTTTTGTGGAATATTCACCGCCTGACGTTGCTCGCAGGACTGCTATTGCTTTGATAGTGGGTTGAGATGAAAGTTCAAACTTTGTCAATTGATTGTTATGTGGAATTGTGACCGTGGGAACATTTTATCCAGGAATATTTGACTCAAATTGGTGCACGTGGCACCTGAGAATTTAGTCTCCTGCCTTGGGATTTTATTACAACCGTTGACCACCGAGAAATTGAAGGAAGGAAGGAAGCTACCCACAATGGCAATAAGGTTTCGCTTTTTAATTGAGATTTTTTACATATAATTATCTTCTTAAGCTTTTTATCGGGATTCCCATACAAATCCTTATATTTTTGTCGGCCATGCTCACACTGAGCTTGGGGCGCCTGTGATCCTTCACCTTCCTTCCACTTTATTGAGTTGTTAAAGCCGATGAGGCATCGCACCAACTATGTTACAAATTACATTAAGTTATACTACATGAATAAAATCTAATTATTAAATACATATGAATTCAATATGCAAAACCGAAAAACGTACTTAACTAGGTTAGCTCACAAGAGAGCAGAAACTTTCTCCTTGTCAACCCCATGAACGACTGAGTAGTGCAGCTGTAGCTACTTCAGCCGGGTGGTAGTTCCAGTCTCTGGAGGTCCTAGGGAAAAAAGAGTATTTAAAAACATTTTTCTATTATGCCTAGTACTATCAGACTTATTTTAAACTCACATTATAGATTGATTTGAACTTATTTAAAGATTTGACAAGATAGCTAAGACTTAATTATAAAGTGTTTGAAAGTTGTTCTTTTAAACGTGCTTATGGATAAAAAACAAAGCGCATTGAGCCATTAAAAAAGTGCTTTCAAGATGAACTTAAAGTACTGTACGAGCTACAAAAGACTGGTTTATGGGTTTATGAATTATTAGGACTTTGATGTTTCATTAGTATTGAGAGTGTTCAAGATATGATCTCGATGAAAGTGTTCCAAAACCAAATAAAGAAATAAATCAATGAATAAATAAAATAACCTCTGTATTGATGAGGCAAATTTTGGCCTTGACTCCACTGTCAAGTGTTTCCTATTGTTTCACCCCTTGATAATAATGATAAGACAAATCAACAGGGAAGTCGATCTAATAAATTGCAAAAGAAGACTTCAAAGTGTATAATCCAAGAGAAATACATTTTCCCTGAGTGTGTATTGAAACAAACACTGTCAGGAGAACCCACAGTTAGCCCTTTTACTAATAATATACCCCAGCAAAATTATCTAGACTATAAAATTCACTATGATAATAATTAACTTTAACCATGCAAGCTTAATGTGTACATTGTACTTTCCTTTTAGGGCTTGAAATTAACTTTTTTGCACAGGTGCCAGCTGGCAACTAATAGGGAAAATTTGGTCAGCAGATCAAAAATGTTGGTCGCCAACTCCCGATCCTGCACTTTGCCCTCTGTTGACATTGTGTGTGTTTTAAAATTTAATAATTACACATGGATAGAATTGTATTTGGGTTGGGGTTTTCTGGGTTCATAAATGCCTTCGAAGAACCGCACCACTAAGGGGTGAGATCCAAAATTCTCCCCACTTTCGAGAGTAATGACGGACGAAAGAGCAGACCTTGCTGTGTTAATGGTAGAGTATGTCAGTCCCTTATTATAAAGAACCATGAGGAAGTCCAGGGCATCATTTACCTTTGGTGAACTGTAAGAGATGCACCTTTGACGACAAAATGCCAACCACTTCTCAAGGTGGACTTTATATTGTTTCTTTGTGCTGTCTCGCCTGGAGGCCATGAAGATCGTGGTAATTTCTGGAGAAACATTGTACTTTGTAAAGGATTCCCGGAGAGTGGACAGGCCATTAGTCGTAGCTTGTTGTGTAGTGGGTGTGGTTGGTGGTGGTGGACATTTTGCAGTAGTCTCTTGGTTGGTTTGAGGAAAGAAAACCATGTCTGGAACATCAGTTATCAGCGAATAGTCATTTGTTTGCAGAGAACATGTTATAGAACTGTATAGATTATTTCCAATAACCAAAATATTGTTCAAAGTAGAATTAGCCCACAAACTAATATCTTGTATTTGGTTGTATATCATAGCAGTATGTGACATTGCTACACATTGCTTGCAGCATTCACACCAAAGGTTGCTTCATTTCCTTGACTAGAGTCGGCGGACACAGTGGTTGTCGGATCAATGATGTCAAACATTGTAGGACCTGGATTTTCCTCCACATCATCACCTGTATTTTTAGGTATTGCTAATGCTGTGTGTACCATCAATGTTTATTACTGCTACTCCAGTAGATGCTGCTAGTAACACTGTTGGAGTCTCAGGATTCATTGGAGCATGTCTATAGGTTTTTACTACAGTGTGGTAAAGTGTTTTAATCAAATGGCTTTTCCCAGCACCACCACCTCCAGTTATAAACAAATAAACTGGTTCAACATTTTGTGACTTCAGACTGTTGAGGTTTTCATTTTATTTCTAGTCCATGAAAGCACCCTGTTGTAAGCTTTAAGTTGCGTTTTTTATTATGTAATGATCTACATGTAACTGATCGACGTAATTGGTCATCAGATATTTCTCTTGGCTGTTTATACATTGTTACTGGTGATGGACTGATTTCCAGTAGTGTGGGGATTTGCACCAAGCTCTGAGAGTACTTGTTCATTGAACGCCTCATCTAGTGATGATTCATCTTAGAATTCTAGTTGAATTTCAGCATTCTTTTGATCATTTATAAGATCATATGAATGTATGACAGTGCCACGCTTGTTTCTTAGCCAATCTAGTGCTTCTGTTACAGGTAAATAGCTGATAGAGATGATGTAGCGTGCAGCAAGAGTTGTCTAAACTGTGCAAATGGCATTAAGAGAAATTTTAGTGGCAAGTCATCGGTGTAAAATTCTGAACAGGTTTGAAATTTGAAGCATACTTAAGGAACTCATTTCACTGCTGCATTGTTATGGCAAATTTTGAACCAATCACGCATGGTAAAAGTGAGACCGTAGTACCAAATTCTGTAAGGGCTGAATGGAGTTAAGCTAAGCATAAGACCCCAAGTACGCATTGCGGACCTATTTTTTTTTCACAAGCGAAGAGAGTTGGCGTTAGCCGTGTTTAGTCAAGTGTGACAGAAGCAGTGTTTATTCAAGTTGGCGGAGGCCGTGTAAGTTTATTGAGTACGTGTTGTTCAGAGTTTTACTTCGTGGAAACTACGTTCATTTTGGAATAAATCTTCTTGTTGTTGTTCCGGCAACCCTGCGTTCAGTTTAGTTTGCAAACTACCTTTCCTCAAAACATTCGAACCCGTAACACTCAGTTAATAGCGTGTTTTTGTTTAGATGTTTATAAAGTTGATTGAATACCACCCTTTCGATAAGTTTACTCATAAAAGCAAAAACTGAGATTGGCCTGTAGTTTTTAGGGTCAGCTTTGTTGCCTTCTTTGAAAATTGAAGAAACTCTGGCATGCTTCCATTCATCAGGGAAGATTCCAGTAGAGATTAAGAGGTTAACTATGGACGTTAAAGATTAAAGAAGGGGCAACTATGGGTGCAGCCTCTTTATGGAGACTGACCGATATATTGTCAAGCCCAATGGCTATATTTGTATACGTATCTTTTAATCTTACTGAGTATTTCACCACAGGATGTATTTTTGAGACTAAAAGTAGGTTCTGTAGAGCCGTAATATAGTCTGTGCATTCAGTTATGGCTGTGTCTGAGATCTCCGAGATGGACGGTCCAATTCCACTAACATCCTTAGGTGATTCATAGGTAAAACTATTTACCTCTATTTTGTTAATTGTTGTGGATTTAGACTCATTACCAATCATAGTCTTAATTCCTTTTCAGGTATTCTTGATATTAGGAGAATTTTCTTTAAAGCAATTGTTGTAGTACTCGACTCTCGCAATTTCTGCTTTAAGAGTATAATTTACCAGGTTATTCCAGTCAGTGTGATTTTGGGATCGTGATGCCAGTTTCTTAAGCTTGTTTCTTTGAAACAGGTTTTTCAAATTTGGAGTGATCCACGGACCAAAATTGCCCCTGACTCTCGTTGTCTTTAAAGGAGCGTGACTATCGGCAACTTGCATGAAAATTTGTTTCCATGTATCCCATGCTTTGTTTTGGTCACTTTCAGTTTCAAGCAAGTACCAGGTTGCAAGTGTAAGATCATTTCTAAAATTAGCTTGAGGTGTGTAATAAATAATTTGTTTCTTGTGCGACCGAACTATACTGCCCTCCATTCTTTCCTGACAAATCGAAAAAGTAAGTAAATGATGTATCTTGAAATGTTCCTGAACAGAGAAGGTTTAAACTTTTTTTAATTTTATCACAAAGCAAATGACGAGTAAGAATGTATTGAATATTTCAGCCATAACAAATCCGTAATGCCTACTCTCTTTAAAGCTGAGCAAGACCAGAGCTTCGTATGTACATCTGTATGCGTTCCCATGCATCACAGCTCTGAAAATCGCAGAACAAAACCATTAGTTGTTCGGAGCAACTGATGAAACGGTAGTTTAATCTCGATCCGTGTTGAACTGCCTCACTGTTCAGTTGCGCAGTTTTCTCAAGTATGAAATGACTTCTTGTTCTTCTTACTCCATTTGTTACTTCTCTTAAGAACATTTCAGTTTTCCGCTCCAGTTGTACACTTTTAGCGTACTGGGCTAAAATGATTCTTGTTATGAAAGTTAGATTTTTTCGCACAAGATAATGTTTTACTGACAGATTCAATAATGGATAACCACATTAAATCATAATTGCAGAGTGATACTGTCATTTCTTGTCGTCGAGGACCTCAATGAGCATCGATTTGGTAAGTTGCTCAGTGTTACTTATTTCTTAATAACACGAACAAGTAATTTATGTGCGATAAACCAGTTTTGATTTCTTTTTACTTACTTCCTGTTGTTTTCTCTGTACTTTGGATCAAAGTTAAGAACTATGTCAGAATTCCTTTCATGTCTATTTTCTGAAGTGATCACCGTCATTCATGCTCACTAGTTGTAAATGACGCACGCAGATTATCCACCATTATGAATTGGCAAGCAATAGGCCATTTGCATTAAACTGGTCACAAGACTGATAACTGGTGAACTTAAAGGTCGGACTTTACAAATTCCAGAAATGGAAAGATCGTCTTTGTGTTAGCCAGAATACAAATTTTCATAGAAATACCACTTAATTAAGGTAAAGATTGTATGACCATTTATTATAAACACTCTTAAAATTCCATACTTCTGTCTACGAAATCGAACGAAAAGCTTTTGCTCTCCAGTGAAATTTTTCATAATTACGCACCACAAACAGAGCTCAGATTTCTACTTTTACCATGGGTCAAATATGCAAGGATGGAAATTTTCAGAATTTCATATTTCGAAGGAAGAATTTTAAAGCGGCTTGAAAACTTAGAAAAATACAAGAATTTGTATAAAAAATTGAAGCGTGAATGAGTGGCAAAGCGTCCTTTTCCCATACAAATCCTTACAAATTCTTTCAACTTTTATAACATCAGTTTAAACGACACGTGTACGAAAATCGGCATGGTAGCATATTTTGAGCTGCTCTTTTTATTTCTGGAAAAAATGATTTCATGAAACCAGCAAAATCATGGAGTTTATGAAAAAAGGGTCACGTGACGATTTGGTGCAAAAGGCGTATTCTCGGGCAAAATTAATGGACCTGTGATTGGCCGGTTTTTAGTTGGGATTTTACAGTACGGACCATTACCATGGAAACGGTGCGTTTCCTTATTTTCTTTCCTTTCTCCCTGGAAACAGTGCTTATGCTAAATTTTGGAGGGACAAACAAAGAGAATTATTGGTCTTGGCTTATATGAATGGAATATTGAAGATTTTCCCGTAAGTTGGTACGAAAAACGAACAATAAGTGAACAATAATTCATCAAACGCCAGAAATAGTTTTCACTTTTCAAACACTGTTCATTTTATAAGAAAACGAAAGTTCATAGCTCACTATTTGCGAGATATGAAGGAAATATCCACCGGAAATTCATAATCTTGAGAGTAAAGTTCTACCCTGGTCCTACCTTGTTTTTTCAGAAGTTTGTTTAAAAGCACCTAAACGTTGAGTTGCGTTTTCGGCCAGTTTTTTTGCGTTTCCACCACAAATCTGCCAAGCCTGCTGACCAAAAGAATCGTGGGCTCTAAGAATGTGACGTATACGGGAAGAGCTGTCGCAACGTTGAAGTGGATAATAGACAGAGAAAAAGGTGTTCGGAGTGAATGCATGCTAAAAATATTGAGAGGTACAGGGACGAATGGGTCAGTGAATCGAAAATATGGTCAAGTTGCATGCAAAGTTCCAAAGTATGAAACTAGTGATCACGAGTTGAGATTATCTGTGAGCACAAAATGCGAATGTGATGAAAGAGTTTCGAAAGTAAAAAATATCAAAAGTATTACGGAAACCTATAACCATGCAAAAGTGTGAACTACTGTAACTAAGAAAAATAATGTTGATCGACGCAAGAACGAACATTATCTTGTTCTGACGTCATATTGAAGAGTTCCATGGGAAAGCAAAAAGAGGGGGACATTGGGGTGTATTAGAAACCGCAAAACCGAAGAGAAAACCATCTAAAACCGCAAAACCGCAAAAAGATTCGGCCAAAACCGAAAACCGCATACGAAACCGTCAGAAAACCGATACAATGGTGACAATTGGGGCATACAGAGCAAACTACACTAACACTTTATTTAATCAAAGTATTTGTGAATGTCATGGACTTGTCTAAAGCCTTCATATCTTTTAGTATCTGCTAAAATCATAGGCTTTATTTCCGCCGCTCTCTCGAGCCCGGACTTTGTGGGCTTATTTTCCATAAAGTAGCTGGTAATGGAGCCAAGTGAAGAGAATTTGCATTCAAGTCCTCTCTAGAATTGCGATTTTGCAATTGCAAAAAGTTATATCTTCGGAAACTGACTTCAATCGAAAATCTCTAATTGAACATTTCTATTTGATAACTAAAACAGGACATTTTGGAGATTCGACTAGAATCATTATGTTTAATCTTGGTC
>OX421448.1:57156229-57198729 GCA_949126865.1 Montipora capitata
CCCTTCATTCCATATTGTCAACTGAGCTGCGTAATATGTAGCTCTAACAGTACACGATATTGTTTTGGGATTGCATATCATTGTAGCGCCATGGTAGAAGTCTTAGGTAAATAGCCCCCTGAGAAGACATGCGGTTACTAGCAAAGTACCAAATCCAGAAAGATTGAAGAAAATAAAAGGGAATCGAGAAATATTGGCTTCTGGGCTGACATGTTGATCATTTTCAAGTTCCCTCACAACTTCTTTTCACCACAAGTTTAAGCGTGCACTCTGAGCATCTGACAGCTTTGTAATACAAAAGTTCACTCACTTTAGTCCCTGTCTGGTGGGGTAAGTATCTGGATGGGTGACCTAAAAAATATACCACTTCGTAACAGAAGCATAGGACAGAAAATTCTATTTTAACGCTAACAAATGCAAACTAAGCAAGGTACAGATTTTGTTAGCTTGCCTTATGCAAAACAAATATCGATGCAGAAGTAAATAAATATTGATATATAGTTTTTAGGAAGAGCAGAAGGAAGTTTTGGACCGCGAATATAAAAAGTTTATCAGCGACAAACATTTTGAGAGATTTTTGCTACGTTCAATTTTGTTATTGTACTTTTGGCTGCACAAGTAAAACAAGTAAAGCATAAAATCGGAAGTGACATCGTATTCAGCGGGCGCCGTGATCAAGTTACCGCGGCGTGTTTACTCGCAAAACAGTGAAGCATCTGTGTCAAATGATGGCAAGATACAAGGTTTTTGTTTTTGTTAGTTTTCTTTTCTTTCAAGTGTGATAAAGTTTGACAAGAATTGTGCGAATTCAACACAAAGATCAAAATAGCCCAACTCTTGAGGTTGACCATTTTTTCTGCAAAGTCAAAAATTTACTCTTCGAGACGAGGTTATTTATCACCAGTTAATTCCATCGTTTTGGAAATGGCAGCTACTTTATTATTCATCAGCGTCACAATTTTTTTGCTGATTTTGGGGCTCATTTTGTTGAAACTCAAGCACGTTTCCAACAGACCTGTTTATTTTCGTGAGCCCTTCCTACTTACAGAGCACTATCACATTTCAACCCAGGTATGCAAATTTGTTAAGCTCGAAAATTAAACAACATGATCTTAAAATTCACGAAGGCTGGAAATATCGCATAAATCTTTTCCAGCGAAAAATGTATTGAAACAAACGACATATTTGCTATTAGAGGCAAAAAAACCCTTCCTATTTCAATTGCTTGCGTGCAAACAAGAGACACAATCCGTATCACAACGCATTTGCAATGAAATAAATTTCTAACAGTTCACATCAAACACTTTTCGCAAGAACCTTGACCCTAAATAATCAAGCACAAAAGAGACAACAAGCTTTCATTTAAATAATTCTTCTCTGTCACATTTCTAATACTTTTTTTTACCTTTGCAGAGTTGAGTACGAAATAAATGTAAATTGCCAGACAACTAAGATGCGACTTGAGTAAACACTGTACATGATGCACTCAAGGCGTTCGATTCCTTCAATGTTTGTTAAATCCATAAAAAAACATTTCCCATTTGATTTCAGTGTTTTATATAATACTAAGTTAGTAAAATATTAGAAGTCAGGGAGTCAGGGTGGTTTAGTGGTCATCAACCGTGCCTCCCATCTCTGTGACCCGGGTTCAACTCTGGCCTCGGGTCGTATGTGGGCTGAGTTTCAGTCGATCTCAATCTGGGTACTCCGGTTTTCCTCCCTCCTCAAAATCGACTCCCGGCCTATTCCATCAAGCTGTGGTGCTGTGCTCCGAGGTCATACATGGGTCGTGGTCAGGGGCCGAGCGCCTAGCCGGCAGCACAGCTCCTTCGGTCCGACCTCGTTGAGCTGCGCCCTTCGTAATTCAGTCTCCGACTGCGAGAAAGGGCGATTGGCAGATCAGATATATCAGATATATATATATATTACAAAGCTCACTTGATACCCAACGGCGAAAAATGAAATTTGTTGTCGAAGACCATTACTCGTCGCTTTAAAGATTCCAGATATTTCTTTTTCGCCGCCTGTCTTGTTCATTCAATTGACGTTCCATTCTTGAGCTCCATTAGGGTGTATTTTGTTTAAAGATCCACTAAAACGCCATTAGCGTTACAACGACTTTCGACGCTGTTGCAGGTTAATTAAATGTTCTTCTGTGTGCACCAGAGAAATCTACGCATTATCCCAGCCCCTAACAACTTAACAAAAGACGCACAGAAGACTCTATGCTCAAAGACACCACTTATTAAAAAACCGAGAAATATTACGCATTTTCCGACAGGGACTGCCATACTGGCAACCCAGTAAAAACCTGTCCTGAGGTACGAGATGCAAAACATCTGGAAGCTAGCTGGATTTCCCGTTGAAGTTCCTTCGGGATTTGATATTTAAAAGGGAGTGCTTGCCACCGCACAGTCAGATAAGTACTACCTATTGCATTTCCAGTCTCTCTCTGCGGGGAGAAAGTTTTTTTTGAATTCCCTTGCATTAAAATTATGCTCATAGCCTTGCAACCAATCCATAACTAAGCGACTACAATAAGTGGAGTAATCAACAACCTTCTTAACTGTCATACACGCAATTGTCTTCACTTTGTAATAAACGTCAAGGTTCTTTTTGTCCCCAAAACCCACACGCAACAGTCCAGCAACATTCAAAGTACACCAGCACAGGACTACAGGGACTCTCACGAGATCTACATATCAAACTGTCCATGGTCATTGAGACTCTTTATATAAGGTTGTCGCTGTCTTAGCAGTCAAATCGTCTGTTAGCTCTTTCGGGTCTTGAAAAGGGTTATGTACCAGTCAAATTGAAGCTTCAACATCCCTCCCCCCCCCCCCCGGGCATACACGGGGCATTTGATTTCTTTTCCTGCCCGGGGGGATGGAATTTGACCATCTGAGTCCTCCTGGGGGCGGGTCATTTGATCACCACTCACAGGGGGGTGAAAATTTGATCGCTAGCCTCGACTTCATGCTACGATTCCATGTCACGTATTCTCTACGTGTTTCTATACGAGCAGAACATTGGTCTCGTGTAATACTTACATGTAGTTGATCTACATAGACATAACCTTACTTTCATATTAAAGGTTTATTGATAATAATTCGACATCAAAGTTTGTCGAATTTGTTATTGGTTCTCTTTGGATATTTATACCTGTTACCTGTCCTCCTTGTGCCTCGTGCCATGTATGGCCCTGGTTCTCCTTGTTGTTGTCTATTAAACCATGTTTACATACAAGATGATGTTTTACCGAGACTTGGCATGGTAGTGGTGGATAACCACATCAAATTAAAATTTTTAGAGTTACGAAGCCATTGCTCGACCACAGACGAAACTTTTGCTTTGGAAAAATTAAAACATCCTTTTGGATCAGCACTAGTAAGTCGTTCATTTTTTCTTATATCTTAATCTTCGAGTTATGAGTAAATGACTCATGCGATGCAAACCAATGCCATTTTCATACAACATCCGCTATGTATATTTTGATCTATGGTGACCCCAGATTACTCGAAATAAATCCGATTTTTCTTTGGCAGGAGTCGACCTTAAGACCTTCTGCAGTAAGTTAGGAGGTCATTTTTTTCTATTTTCAAAGATAAGCCAAAAAGAGAGGCTATGCCATTTATAGTAATGGGTATAACATGAAATGCGTTAATGAGGAAATTATTATTAACCCCGGCGTAGCTAATCGAACGTTCGGTAATCAATCTCAATCAAACTTTAATAATTGAACTCAATCCATGGGTTGATTTCGATTGATTCGGTAATTGAACATAATCGAACAAGAAAATTTTCTGTGAGTACGATTAACGAACTAATCGAACTTAATCGAATTAATCGAAGCCAATCGAACTCAATCCGGTGGATTGAGTTCGATTGGGTTCGGAAGTCGAACACAATTGAACAGAATCCGTGAAACAAGTTCGATTGCCGGCTCGTCAATACTGCTGACCTGGGAATAGACGGTATTCATAAATGGCGGCTAAGTAATTAATCTTTTGTCTTTAGGGTAATCATCCTAAATAGCCTCGTAAACACGAGCAAAATTCAAAAGAATTTTTGTTCCAAAGTGAGGCTAGTTAGGATGATTAGCACAAAGACAAAAAGAATAATTTCTTGACCGCCATTTATGAATACGGTCTATTTAACGCAAATTCTGGTACAGCTACAAAACCATCCTATCTGTCCCCAAATGTTGTGCTTTTCACATTGAGTATGCCACCGTCAACAATAACAATAGGGACTTTGAGCAAGGACTTTGTCCGTTACTGTACTAAATAATTTGGCGATTTCTCCAAGTCGCTCGGCATGGAAAATATGAGTCCCCATTCCCAGAATAAAATTGGTGGGAACTGTTGCGGATATTTAGAGAGAATAATTGAAAATTCATCATCAAGTAGTCGCGTCCTCCACACAACCTCAACTTTGATCATTACACGTTGTTGTCAAGACGAGAACGCGAAGAAATTAACCAAAATGTAAAACGTCCGTGCAGGACGCGCAAAGCTCCCTGAAAGCTATTGTTATGGGGCGTAGTTGCAGCCGTGGTCGTTTTCAAGGTGTGTTAGTTACATTGCGCCTTGTGAGTTCGATTATGTTCGATTACCGAATCAATCGAACTCAATCCATGGATTGAGTTCGATTAAGTTCGATTGAGTTTGATTAAAATTCCGTTCGATTTTGTTCGATTAGCTACGCCGGGTATTAACATTGTTTTCGTGTTATTTACGATTAGTACAGTATCGGAGGTCTCCAGCTAGGTATTATTTTAAAATCACTTCATTGTATACGGCGTGTATCATTTACCTGTGTATCCTTTTTGTTTTTATTAGCTTTTTTTACCAGAATTAAAATAAAAGTTAGGAAAGATTGGTTGGACAGAAGCGGGTATGTAGTTAGAAAATCACAGGATTTGAAAAGGGGAACAACACGAACCAATTTCATTTGATCTGGAACAAATTCCGAATTAAGTGATTGATGAATAAAAATAATGGCACACAGCATTAATTTTGGTATGAGTACGTCTGTTCAAAGTTTTACGGCATAAAGAGCTCGACTTTGACCTTTTAACTAATTTGAATAAAGGAACTGACACCTTTTGCACTGCTGTTGCCCTAGAACGGCATTGCTGTTAGCCAAACAGAATCGTTGGCTTTTTGTGAATTGATTAGGAAGTGAAAACGCGTCAAAACTAGGTCAAAACTTGTTCATCTCAGCTATAGAAGAGATCGGTGATCTTGGTAATTACAGGCATTGAAACGAGCTACCCTTCTGTCAAACTTAACCTCTTAATAAGGAGGCTCCAAATAGTTTCTTGTTTTTTCAGACAAACAAACATATTCTGTTCTTAGATATAGTCAGGGCACTCATATCAAGACGAGATTTGGCCAGGGTATTAAGTAGCCATCATAGATTTCATACATTACATTTATTTGAGCGTTAAAATCAACATATATTGCCTTTTTTGAAAAGAAAATGGGATGGTGAAGTCTTCCCATACAGGGCTTGCAGATCATTTTAGAAATAATCTGAAAAAATATTTTAAATTGAACAAAATCTGCAGACCAGTTTCTCACAAAAAATCATTGTTTTAACTGTCTCTAATTCCCCAAATTTTAACCCTGGTCGTAGGGCTCGGTTTTGAGAAAAAAGGTCTTTGCGCATACGGATTTCCTATGGCTGGTGCTTAGCAATACAGGTTTATTTTTGCGCGGTTCTAAACTATGCGCAGAAAACAGAACTTAGCAAGTGATCTCGGTATCCAAAAAGAAAATTGGGGGTACACTCGCATTTTTCAGAGATAATTAAGGTTCAATTTGGAAACGAACGCCATACATTGCTTTGTATTTTAAAGCTTTTTACAAATATTGTTGATTAATTATCTTCCAAAAACGCGTGATTACCCCCAATTTTCTTTTTGGATTTCAATAACACTTGTTAAGGACGGTGCCTACTATTGTTATTGCGCATACGTTCTGCGCATCTCCAGATAATCGGATTTCCTATCGCCGATGCTTACTAATGCAGGGATATTTTTGCGCGGTTTAAAACTATGCAGATAAAGTAGATCTTCGTAAGTACTCTTGGTATCCAAAAAGAAAATTGGGGGTAACCATGCATTCTTAAGAGATAATTGAGCTTCAATTTGAGAAAGAAAGCCATGCATTGCTTTGTATTTTAAAGCTTTGTACAAATGTTGTTCATGAATTATCTTTGAAAAATGGGTGGTTACCCCCAATTTTCTTTTTGGATTTTAATAACAGTTGTTAAGATCTACCTTTCCTGCATAATCACAAATCGCGGCAAAAATACCTTTGAATTAGTAGGCACCGTCCTTAAGATCGGCTTTTCCCGCATATTCAGTAAACCGCGCAAAAATACTTCTGAATTAGTAGGCACCGTCCTTAAGTGACCCCGTTTGTGCAAGTTTTCGTAGTTTTCTTGAATAGAAGATGTATGTTTATATTTCATCTATATAAGAATTAGAAGAAAGGTGATCGAAATCAGCGGTATTTGCTAAATATCCGGTGACCTATTTTGAATCTTGAGCTGACGTGAGCAGCTTCAGAAATGCATGTGTTGCTTACGCGCGCGCGTTTGGCTGAAAACCCTCTTGGACCTTGTTAATTAAGCCTACCTGATGCGTTTTTATCACAGAGTTATCCATGGTTTTCAGAGTCTCTGCTTGTTTTATCCTGAAACGTTACAATCAGGCTGAGTGCAAACAAAAGAATGATGCGCGCAAAAGAGATATAATGACACGAAATTAAAGTTTGATAGACGCATAATTAATATATAAATTTAGCTAAAATTAGTCAGTTTTTCAATATTTGTAGAAAGACTTTTCATGCTTCCACAATATTCTCTATCCATTACTTCCCTTTTGCCAAGCATTTGCTTTGTGATCTTCGAGTGTTCCTGTGCAATACTAAGCAGCTGTGAGTCAGCTGGAAGTTTCCGCTTGAGCTTCTCATGCTTGCAGCTATTCAATCTGGAGTTCAGAAGGTTTCTTCTTTCCTTCGTTGACTGTCCACTTGGAGCAATAGTGGACAAAGGCGAAGAGCATTCCTCCGGTTCCAAACTATCAACAGTGGCTACTGGAGAGACTGACCTCTTTGGATTGACCTGCTACTCTATACTCACATCACTGTGTTCATCTGAATCTTGTGGGCTGGGAAAATCTTCCCATGGGAGTCCGGGAGAAATCTCACAGGATTCAATCCCAGATGCAATCGTCGTAGTGTCTGGTGATCCACCCCATCAAAGTAGAGCAAAACAACTCTACCGTGGCCACTGCGACTACCATCGTCAGCTGACTGCCTGAACTTGCTCCTGATAGCTTTCAACTTAAAAGTGACTATCGTTTTGGTGATATTCTCTGGTTTATGAAGGTAGTCTGTCTCTATCGCGGCAGACTCTTCTGCTGTTGAGGGATAACTACCAACACTGGTTGCTGGAGACACTGAGCTCCTTGGATTGACCTTTTACTCTATACTCACATTGTGTTCATCTGAATCTTGTGGGCTGGGAACTTCTTCCTCTGGGAGTCCGGTAGAAATCTCACAGGATTAAACCCCAGATACAATCGTCGTAGTGGCTAGTGATCCACCCCAGATCTGCTCTCAAATATCAAAGTAGAGCAAAACAACTCTACCGGGGCCACTGCGTCTACCAGCGTCAACTTACTGCCTGAACTTGCTCCTGATAGCTTTCAACTTCGTATTGACTATCGTTTTGGTGATATCCTCTAGTTTATGAGGGTAGTCTTTGTCTATCGTGGCAGGCTCTTCTGCTGTTGAGGGATAACTCTCCTTGAAGGAATTCAAAATGTTGGCGTACTTAGTCTGGACAGACTCCCAGTCGACCTCCTCGGCCGCTTTCTTCACTTTGAATTCATTTTTCTCTCTTAACAACAGCTCAAACTCGTCATTTGTCCAGATAAAGTGTTTTTTCCTTTTTTTGTAGCCTTTTTCTTAGAAGTTTTTGCTTCTTGTTTATAGTCAAGTTTTGCCTTCAAAACGTACTGGTGGTTTTCCCCAAAAAATGCAATGCAGAGCAAAAAGCAGCTCTAAACATGCCAAATTAAAAATAAACACTCAGCTTTAAGTTTATATCCCTCCGATGCTTGACTTGAATGCCTAGTGTGGTCCTGACTACAGCGATATAGGTCAAATCCGGATTGAAAACGCCAAAAAAAGCAGGGAAAAATATTTTCCAAACCATTTGCCACCCGAACAAGAAAAGTGTCGACTGTTTAGAGCTTTAGTTGACGTAGTATGGCTGTGTAGCCACGTCGCACCACAGAAAGCAATCCAAAAATTAAGCCTTGCTTATGTTTAGGTGTCCTGACCTGGCTTGAGCCTTCAATCCATTTGAAAACCACTACCTGGTCAGCAGTCAACTTAGAAAAAAAACCAGCTGACCTCGATGGGCTCAAATTTGAGCTCGGGATATGGTCATGTGATACTGGTCAGCAGGGCCCGGTTGTTCAAAAGCCGATTAACGCTAATCCCAGATTAACAGTTAACCAATGAGTTTATTTCTCTACTCCCAAATGTTGTTCAACGCTGATATTCGGCAAAACCTTATATTAGAAGAAATCAATTTTGAGAAACAAAAATAAGCAAAAGAAACTATCACCAAAAAGTTGAAAATATGAGGCAAAAGTTTACCCTAATCCTGGATTAAGTTAATCGGCTTTTGAACAACCGGGCCCAGATACCTTGTTTTGACATGTGTCAATAGCGCTTTGCACTATTACTAAAAATAGACTTTGTCACACGAGCCCCCGTGTAGACTCAGACGAACATTTCGATCCTCTGAAAGGAAATGTATGAGTGGGGTAAGCGATAGTGAAGGAAAAAAGGAGAAAACTTTACAAATCTGTGGAGGTAGTTTCTAAAAAGGAGGTAGAATGGTTAGTACTAAATGCTGTTGATTTAAATCGGACTCACAGTATCCAGATAAATGACCATATATTGTCGAAATCTCCCAAAGAGTTGCAGGAATCAGGAGATATAAAAGTCTTCATACCGCTGCCAAAACCATTGAGAAATGTATGCCTTGGCTAAGCGATTGAACACGGGAATTCTTACGTTTGAAAAACATATATTTGTGCTCTACAATGAAAAGGTCCCACAGCAGCAGTTCCTGATGTCCACCAGGAGTAACAAGGAGGTTCATAAAAGGGAAAGCAGTACCGCTTCGAATAACAATTTTTTACATTCTAGTTCTGAAAAACGCTCGGGACTTTGAAATATACCATAAAAATAGAGGATACTCAGAGAGCAGTGTTAGAAGGGATCCCTCTGAACTGAAATTCTCCAACAAAAAGAGGTCATTCACTAGGAGATGACAATGCAAATGTAAATCTGACCTTTGTCACAAAATACCACTCCGCTCACGAGAAAATGGCAACTGATAGAAAATTACCCACATCTAAGAGAAATATTTAACACGCCCCTCATATGCTACGTAGTATATCGCAAAGAAAAATCCATGAAAGATATCTGAGAACAAAACAGACAACCATTTGCGAACAACAGGAGTAAAAAACTTTTCCAACAGGCGAGCCTGTCGACGGAGTAGAATAGAGAACCTTTTTTTGTATTTTCGCTGCAGACCAAGGGTCATTATCGATGCTCGGATCAAGCGTGTGGTCACTTCCACTGTTTACAAGACCTAACACAGCCCCTCACTGGTCCTCACTCGTTTTAAAAGGTCGTCACATTTTCCCGTCAATTTCAACCCCCTACACTTTAAACACCGTTCTAGCTGCTCAATTGTGTATTGTTCTAATTCTTTCTCGAGAATAGAGCCAAGAACGCGGTCGACGTCACCTAAAACTGAAGAGAATGAAGGGGATATTATGCCTCATTTCCCTTGTGACTCTTGCGGACTGAACTTTGTTTGGGGTCTATAATTTCATGACGTCACTAGCGCAAAGATCTATTGCCCATAACATGGAAGACGTACGCTGTAAAGTAGCTGGATGGCTGCCTCGATGAGCTCCAGACTTTATCCCGCAATATGGCTTTGAGATACTGGTCACAATGACTTACATGGAGGGGTGGACGTGCGTACGGATGGTCGCTAATGACGTCAAAACTAAAACCAAAATTTCTCGCGTCGATGGGTTACAATGTTTTCTTAACTATGGTGCTCCGTGCCAGTGCCTTTTCCAGTGGAAACGTGTTAGCAATTCAATTAGTTCATTTGAAGTCAAGTGGATCAATAAACACCAATTAATCAAATATCCAGAAAAAATTATAACTGACAAAAGCCAATTGAATTTCTTTGGCTAAGTCAGGTCTGATATTTGATAAATTTAAACATCTTAGACAAGTTTACTTCATGCATTTTTTTTCTACTGGAAATCTAATTTCAGGATTTCAAAATTATGTCAAAATAGGTCATAAGCCGAGGTAAACAACAACAACAAAAAAATTTGACATCAATCGCAGAAAATTGAATATACTACACTCATAATGACGTCACATCCTGCCTTTTTGGTGGCAGCATTACGTTGGCTACATACAGGCAGCATTTCATGCCAGAGAAACATATATCAGAACGTTTAGCTTTAGACTAACAGTAATTAAGAATCAGTGATGTATGTTCAATTCCTGTTTTGTCATTGATAAGACACTGGTATTGTTGGACAGTCACCAATCCAGGTATTAATCCCGTCCAACAGTTTTTGACTTCTCTTGGGCAAGCCACAACACTGTCACATGAGATTTAGGTTATTTGTACGACAACAAGATGGCGTCCAAACAATGAAATCATACGGCATCACGATCGATACTAGAGGGACCTACCGCAGAACTTCACTATCAGAATGCGTTCTCCTCGAATGCAATAAGAAAGATGAAATTTGATGCCATCCTTTTCCTATACAGTTTTTCCATTACATAATGTAATTTCTATTTTTACTGTTCCTCGATTATTATTGTTTCAAACGTTCTTAGTCCGTTAAATACCCAAGCCATCTTTTTTCATATTTTAGGTTAACTCCCTATTTATTCTATAACGTCTCTGTAAACCGAAATCATTCCTTGATGAAACCCTGATGAAGAAAGGCAGTCTCTTTGGAAACAATGGCTTAAGATAATTATTCCTTCACTGTTCAATCAATCTTGCTCTTCTTTTTACATTTGTAGCCAGAGCATTGAACTTCCTGTGTTTTCGTTCATTTATCATCTAGGTGCACCCCAGATTTCTGAGAAAACCTTCCCAGTTCTGATTATCAAGTATGGTGGATAGAAAGTTGAGCGATGTAGAGTGGAACATGCAAGAGGTTAGCATTGCAAGAAAAGAGGGAAACAGACGAGGAGAGGGTTTGGCTTGTTTCAGTTTGGGAAGGTACTATCATGGTGTAGCTGATTTTAAACAGGCCATAAAAAATTACACAGAAGCATTAACCATTTTTAAGGAAATAGGTTTCCGGACTGGAGAAGGAAAAGCCTATGGCAATCTCGGCAATGCTAATCACAGTCTGGGCAATTTTAAGCAAGCCATAGAGTACCACAATCAAGATCTAAGTATTGCAAAAGAAGTAGGGGACAGAGCAGGAGAAGGAAAAGCCTATGGCAATCTCGGCAATGCTTATCACAGTCTGGGCAATTTTAAGCAAGCCATAGAGTATCACAATCAAGATCTTAGTATTGCAAAAGAAGTAGTGGATAGTGCTGGAAAAGGAAGAGCCTATTGCAATCTCGGCAACACGTATTACAGACTGGGTAATTTTAAGCAAGCCATGGATTACTACAATCATCATCTTAGTATTGCACAAGAAGTAGGCGACAGGGCTGGAGAAGGAAAAGCCTATGGCAATCTTGGAAACGCTTATTACAGTCTGGGCAATTTTAATCAAGCCATAGAGTACCACAATCAAGATCTTCGTATTGCGAAAGAAGTAGTAGACATGCTTGGCAAAGGAAGAGCCTACTGCAATCTCGGGAATGCTTATTGCGGTCTGGGCAATTTTAAGCAAGCTATAGAGTACCACAATCAAGGTCATAGTATTGCGAGAGAGGTAGGGGACAGGGCCGGAGAGGGAGCAGCCTGTTGCAATCTCGGCAATGCTTATTGCAGTCTGGGCAATTTTACGCAAGCCCTAGAGTACCATAATCAACATCTTAGTATTGCAAAAGAAGTAGGGGACAGGGCCGGAGAAGCAAAAGCCTATGGCAATCTTGGCAACGCTTATTACAGTCTGGGCAATTTTAAGCAAGCCATAGAGTACCACAATCAACATCTTAGTATTGTGAAAGAAGTAGGGGACAGGGATGGAGAAGCAAATGCCTATGTCAATCTCGGCAATGCTTATAACAGACTGGGCAATTTTGAGCAAGCCATTGAGTACCACAATCGACATCTTAGTATTGCAAAAAAAGTAGGGGACAGGGCCGGAGAAGGAAAAGCCTATGGCAATCTGGGCAACGCTTATTACAGTCTGGGCAAGTTTAAGCAAGCCATAGAGTACCACAACCAAGATCTCAGCATTGCGAAAGAAGTGGTAGACAGGGCTGGCGAAGGAAGAGCCTGCTGCAATCTCGGGAACGCTTATTGCAGTCTGGGCAATTTTAAGCAAGCTATAGAGTACCACAATCAAGGTCATAGTATTGCGAGAGAAGTAGGGGACAGGGCTGGAGAAGGAAAAGCCTGTTGCAATCTCGGCAATGCTTATTGCAGTCTGGGCAATTTTAAGCAAGCTATAGAGTACTACACTCAAGATCTTAGAATTGTAAAAGAAGTAGTGGACAGGGCCGGAGAAGGGAGAGGCTATGGCAATCTTGGCAATGCTTACAACAGACTGGGCAATTTTAAGCAAGCCATAGAGTACCTCAATCAACATCTTAGTATTGCAAAAGAAGTAGGGGACAGGGCTGGAGTAGGAGCAGCCTGTTGCAATCTCGGCAATGTTTATTACAGTCTGGGCAATTTTAAGCAAGCCATAGAGTACCATAATCAAGATCTTAGTATTTCTAAAGAAATAGGGGACAGGGCCGGGGAAGGAAGAGCCTATGGCAATCTCGGCAATGCTTATTACAGTCTGGGCAATTTTAAGCAAGCCATAGAGTACCTCAATCAACATCTTAGTATTGCAAAAGAAGTAGGGGACAGGGCCGGAGAAGGAAAAGCCCATGGCAATCTCGGCAACTCCTTTTACAGTCTGGGAAATTTTAAGCAAGCCAAAGAGTATTGCAAACAACATTTTAGTATTGCGAAAGAAGTAGGGGACAGGGCCGGAGAAGGAAAAGCCTATGGCAATCTCGGCAACGCTTATTGCAGACTGGGCAATTTTAAGCAAGGGATAGAGTACCACAATCAACAGCTTAACATTGCAAAAGAAGTAGGGGACACGGCCGGAGAAGGAAAAGCCTATGGCAGTCTCGGCAACGCTTATTGCAGTCTGGGCAATTTTAAGAAAGCTATAGAGTACCACAATCAAGATCATAGTATTGCGAGAGAAGTAGGGGACAGGGCTGGGGAAGGAAGAGCCTGTTGCAATCTCGGCAACGCTTATTATTATCAAGATCTTAGTATTTTGAAAGAAGTAGGGGACAGGTCCGAGGAAAAAAGAGCCTATGGCAATCTTTCCAATGATGATGACAATGCGGGTGAGCTTCAAAATGCGCTTTTCTTTAACGAACGTAGCGTTAGCATTTTCAAGGAAACAGAGGATCTAATAGGGCTGGGAATGGCATGTTATCAGCTCGGTCGTGTTCATGAAGTTTCAAACTCTTTGAGCAAAGCTCTTAATTACTATCGGCTAAGCATAAATCATTATGATGAAACAAGGCGCCTTCTTCAGTCAGAGGATGCATGGAAAATAAGCTTTCGTGACACAAATCAGTTTTCATACACTGCTCTGTGGACAGCACTCTTGAAGAATGGAGAGGTTGATGAATCTTTGTGTGCTGCTGAACAAGGACGAGCGCAGGCTTTAACAGACATTTTGAAGTTGCAATACGGCGTTGATGAGAAACCTTCTTCGGCAGTTACAATGAAAGAAACTCTCTGTTTTGCAATGAAAGATCTAACTTCACAAACTGTTTTCACAGCACTTAACGGGAACATGATCAGCTTCTGGTTGCTAAGGGAAGATAGCGGGATAAATTTTAGACAAAAGGAAATCGAAAATGGAAGTGCTGACTTACTGATGAAAAGTACTTTAAAACAGATCAGTGCGGGGACCGTTGCACGATGTGAGAATCGTTCACTTGACAAGCAACGCAGCAACTTCTCATGCAGTAGGGAAGCAGGTGAGGAGACCGTTCAGTCCTTGAGCATCTCTGTGAACTCTTTGCAGCCCTTGTATGATGTCTTAGTCAGTCCTATCAAAGACTTGCTGCAAGGTGATGACTTAGTCTTTGTTCCTGATGGACCCTTTTGCTTGGCTCCTTTTTCTGCATTGAGTGACTCTGTCAGGATCCGTGCAATTCCCTCACTGACTGCTTTAAAAGTGATTGCTAGTGCACCTGACGACTTCCAAAGTAAAAATGATGCGCTGCTTGTGGGCGATCCGTGCTTGAAGGAAGTCACTCACGGCACTGGTAAACCTATGTATGAACAGCTGCCTTGCGCGAAAAAAGAGGTGGAGATGATTGGAGAACTTCTGCAGACCTCGCCTCTCATTGGTAGAAATGCAACGAAAGCTGAGGTGCTGAAAAGAATGCCGTCAGTTGCGTTAATCCACATTGCTGCTCATGGAGATGACGAATTTGGAGAAATTGCGTTAGCCCCAAATCCCAAACGCTCATCCCAGATCCCCGAAGAGGAAGATTACATGCTAACAATGAGCGATGTTTATGCAGTTCGTCTTCAGGCAAGACTGGTTGTGCTGAGTTGCTGTCATAGTGGCCAGGGAGAGTTAAAATCTGAGGGTGTTGTGGGAATAGCCAGGGCTTTTCTGTGTGCTGGTGCTCGGTCTGTTCTGGTGTCACTCTGGGCAATTGATGACGAGGCGACCTTGATGTTCATGAAAACTCTCTACCAACACTTGGCAGATAAAAAAAGTGCAAGTATAGCTCTTCACCACGCTACGAAATCTCTTCGGGAGACAAAGGATTATTTCGCCATAAAATACTGGGCGCCATTTGTGCTAATTGGCGATGATGTCACCTTTGAATTTGGGGAACACGAACATGAAAAGAATGGTAAGTGCTATTTAAACATAACTTTAATTACTGAATGGCTGTACTTTGTAAGAGTTTTTAATCAGCAAGTCGTCGAAAAAAGACAGGTACGTTCTTCAGAGAGAAATGGTTTCAAAATCGGTTGCCATTGTAGGTATTTTTACTCGAACTGCTTTGGTCAATACCTGAAATATTGTCTGCATTCACTGGGTTGGCTACCTCGGCCTTCCTGGAGTTTGAGCCATGCTATGGACTGACATTGAAATTGCTGATTACCAGTTGCGTATGTAAAGTGAAGTTAGCTATTGAGGTCTCACAGTCGACATATCAACGTGACACTGAATAGGAATTGTTGCTATTAACTAAGTGCAAACAGTTTCATGGATTAACATAATAAATTGTTATATCATTTACCTACAAATCAGAACGAAATTCCATATTTCCATTTAACCCACTACTTGTTTCTTTTTTGATTGTTTTTTCTTTTTTCAGAAACGATGCCGAAAACGTGAGCAAACTACTTCGACTCTGATACATCGATATGTCATCTTCCTTTCTTCTATTATATGAGTCATTGAAAAAAACTAAGTCATTCATATGTAGGCCTTATCACGGCAGTCTAAAGATATGTACACTATTGTTAAAATACGTTTGAAAATTAAAACGTATTTTACATGTACCATGAGATTGTTAGTGGAATTAAGATACTGTCAAAGTCCTTACATTTGTGCCTTGTTTTGTAAGCATCTGTACCAGGATTAGTTAATCACTTAACAGAAATCAGGGACTTGGCAAAACGGTTTGCATCCATAACCGAGGATCTAGCCATCGTGTTATTTTGGCCCTTAAACACTTCAAAATAACTCCAAGCTTTTGCGGTATGTTTCTCGGGTGTTCATTCTAGTGACAAGTATACGCAGCCTTTAGATTTCCATTTAAAATCAAGTGTATTTTCTGTGTTTCTGTCAAGTTGGCCAGAACTAAATAAACAAATCAATCGTTTTGGGAGGCAAATGTCTATAAGCTAAAAAAACAACCCAGGAAAGTAGGAATGTCTAGAAATTACGAAATGTTTCATATTGATATACGCAGAAAGTGTGTGTAGTATGTGAAAACTGCTAGGGCCAAGATTCCATTTCCCAAGAGTAAGAATTTTATATCAGGTTTGTTTCAATCAGCGTCAGAAAAAGTGTCTATTTTTAAACCAGGTTTTGTAGGAAAATAAACAATAGATCAAATCGACTAACTCGATGTTGTACCCCATTCAAATCTCCCGGGGTTAAGATTCTTTGTGTATTGTATTGGAATTATGATGTAGCATTGTCATTTAAATGATATGGAAGTACCTGGAACAAAAGGTTTTATTCCCGAAGAGTTTGAATTGGGTACCGCATTGAGTTAACCGATTTGGTCTATTGTTTATTTTCCCGCAGAAATCAAGTTTAAAAAGAAACACTTTTCTGACGCTGATGGGGACCAGGCCAATTTTGGGTAAATCTTATTGTTGGGCGATAGACTCTTGCTGGGGCCTAGAACCAAATACATGGAAAGTTTCTCAGTGTAAGATTTAACATGCTGATTTTCAGATATTTTGTCATTTCAATGAAATGGACGGTTTCTTAGGGTAAGAACTTCTAGAAGCTAAAAAGGTGGGAAGTAAAAGTTGCCTGGTCTCTTAATTTGTGTGCATTTAAAGCTTAAAGACTGCAAACATTTTCCTTAGGAAAACGTCCAGATTTCATTGCGCGATTTCTTCGGAAACTTCCAGAAGGTTAAAAGCTGCTGTAGGTAATAAAAATGTTGCTTGATCTCTTTACTAAGGTTTCTTTCTACAATCTTTGAATTTTCGATGCAAACTAGTTAGGAGAGGACAATCGATATCAATGTATAGACTGATCAATGTACTCAACCCCTTTCGACCTTCAAACGGGCGGTGCAATGAACTATCATGCAGAAATGCAAGACGATATACTTTATCCATAGTTAAGATATCTTGAAATTAAACATATGACACTTATGTCGTCGAGAAAAGAACATCCTGACTGGTGGGTGCTTTACTTATATAGAGAATTTCGAGGAGAAGATCTACGTTGATCGCTTATTGTCCGTCAATATAATCGTCAATATAATGGCAACGTGAGCGCACATTGGCTACCATATTATTAATGTCTGCAGCGAAAAGAGTTTTACACCCAGTTAGAAAATTTTCTACCTCTTTTCATTATTTCTTATTTTCCCAAAAACTTCAAGCTTGCTCACAATCCTGTAGTATGAATTCATTAGCCAACAAAGGAACACATGTATTCTCGGCTCGCAAATGTGTATTTGGTCTTTCTGGCACCTGTAGTTTGGACGGTCTTATAGGCAACTTTCAGTTTGTTTTTCTTTTGTTATTTAAATTTTGTATTCCCAGTGGGGTAAGAATAACAATAGCCCGAATTAGCATGAGACAGCCAAAACCTGGTACTTGTAGTCAAATGGCGTCATCATGCAAATGTGCTATTGGTTCATTGAAACAAAGTTATGTCTATAGCCAAATGAACTTGACAGTGTCTTTCGTCATGTGTTTGTTGGAGGTGTTTTTGAACTCGTCTTCCTATCAGTTAAAAAATTGGTTTCAACTCTAAGCAAAAGAAAGTTGGAAATTTGATTTCTGTTATGATGCGGGTGGTCTTAGCTATATAATTGATCTCCATAAAAACGGCATTTTAACAGTTATAAAGTGCATTTCATCACCCCAAATGCGATCGCATTGACCTTTCATCTTAGAGATGCAATAGACCAATTCGGCTAACTCAATGTTGTACCCAAATCAAATCTTTTGGTAATACAACAGTTTGTTCCAAGTATTTCCATATCATTCAAATGTGAATGCTTCATTGTCATGCAAATTCATCACACGAAGAATCTTAACCCCGAGAGATCTGAATTGGGTACAACATTGATTTAGCCGAATTAGTCTATTGGAATACCAGAGGACTTTAATTCCAATTAAAATAGTCCCCTCATCCACAACAACG
Organism: Montipora capitata; assembly: GCA_949126865.1. Classification (NCBI taxonomy): domain Eukaryota; kingdom Metazoa; phylum Cnidaria; class Anthozoa; order Scleractinia; family Acroporidae; genus Montipora; species Montipora capitata. The sequence continues at coordinate 57,174,402 of OX421448.1, forward strand.
AAAACGATCATGCATGTCTAGTACTCCATACAGTGCGTTCACTTGTACGTCTTAATCAAAGTCTATCTTATCTCTCAGATAGTACAGGAGATTCAATTGGCCAATTCAACGAGACGTATTCCACAGTACACCAATTTTTTGTTGCTTTATTCAATGATCTGGGGATGTAAACTATCTTGCACACCTTGATTTCTCGGGCGGTGTTGTAGGTTACGGCTGCCTGTACAAGATAGTAAAAGCTGTACACCAGTCAAATCGGAAGAGATTACAATAAATGCGGCCATTCCGCAATAGAGGAAAGGCAATCACTTTTAGTACAGCCCACGAATTCGGTGATTTAGAGAGGTAGTTATTTTCGGTGGAGAAAATAAAACAAGCGACGATGTGGCCATTTCCAGCTGAAACTAGTGTCATACCCGAGCTCCCACTAGCCTCCTATAGCTCAGTAGTCTGAGAGCATCCAAACCAGTATCGGAAGAAGGTCCTACGTTCGACTTCTGCAAAGGAGCACTCGCGGATATTTCCGAGTATCCCCGAGTCTTAGCTCCCAATAACCTTTCATAGCTCAGCGGTAGAGCATTCAAACTAGTAATCGGAAGAAGGTCGTACCTTCGACTTCTGCGAAGGAGCATTCGGAGTTTTTTTCCCCGATTGACCATCGAAAAAATATCCCTCTTCACTCGTTTCATTATTTGGTAGAAAGGTGACCTTAAAGGGAACCTCCACTCTAACTACAGAATAAGTTTAAACCGTAGGAATTTTTTTTTACAAACACATTTGTTCTAGATTTGTTTTTAAAAGTGTTTATATCAAGAAAAGTGAATTTTAAAATCGGTTATTTTCACAAATTTCGCGGGCGCAGCCATCTTGAATAATTGTGACGTGTTACAGTTGCCCTTTTGTTCTGACACAAAGAGCTTTCGTCTAATAACAATAGGGCAACTGTAACACGTGACAACAATTCAAGATGGCGGCACCCGCGAAGTTTGAAAACCGAAATAGGCGATCCTAGAACTTATTTATTTCGATTACAAACACTTTCTTTGAAAATACTTTAGACTGACTTGACTGTAACGGTTGTTTCCCGTGATTTAAAGGTATTTTTTATTGAAATGGAGGTTCCCTTTAAAGCTTCCATAACAACCTTCTCAGACTACCCTACTGAGGAAGATGATAGGTCAAAAATGGCCTTTCGGTACCACTTCAGAGAAACAGGTTACTGTTAGTGTTTAATTGACTAAAGCTCATCTTTCTTCAACTCCTTGAAGGTCTGCAGTTACGGTTGGTCGTAAGATCAGGTCTTAAGCACAACAAACGAGAAGTGCGGAAAGACGGATACAATTGTAACATCCCATTAGTCAAAGACCATTACTTGTAACACCCTGATAAAGAAAGGTAGTGCTTTTCGAACTATTGGTAAATACAAGGGATATTCCTTCTCTGTTTGATCAACCTTTCACCACAATAGTTACACGATGAACCTTCGACAGGATCCGGTGCTTCTGTTTTTGCTACTTTGATCTTTGCTGCTACAATTTAGTCTTAAACACAACGTTTGCTTTAAGCTTTACGTTGTTACTCCTGACCTACGTCGTTAGCTTAGCGTTAAAGCACAAGCGGTTTCAAAGGCAATGCATAGATTCAAATGTCTAGCGCTAAAAACGCAGGCGGTAAAAGATTACATAAATTTTATTCATTACAAGTTCCCATTTTCCGCCCTGTCTTGGGTTTCAAAGACTACACTAGCATAATTTTTTCTTGAAAATAGAAAAAAGAAAATAGAAAATAGACTCTTCAAATTTAAGTCTGTCAAAGATGCTCGTCTCTGTGATCGTTCATCGACAACCATATTGTTCGAGTTGGGACACTGAAGGTTGATTTGTATTCTATGTTGATTATTAGCATCTGACATCGCAGTATCTTTGTTTGACTCAAAATGTTGCAAGATCATCTCTAATATCTGACCTCAAATAAAGCACTCATTTTCATCTGAGAATGAAATCTGTTTTATTCCAAAAAGGTTCAAGTATCACTTACCAAAATGTCCAGTCCATTTTTTACATACCTGTTATTAAATTTATCGACTTTTTACATTGTATTTTTTCTGGTCTTCTTGGATCTGCTTTTGAAAATCGACAAATGGACACGGCGAGTGGTTGTTAGAGCTCTTCTATTTGAGTTGTGCAGTGTAATCAAATTGGCACTATTCACATTTGTAATTAGAATTGAAATTAAACTTCAGAAATATTTAAATTTCAAAACCACGTTACTGTACAAGAAAACGAATCCCAAGAAAAACTGACCAGCTTTCACATGATTATCCAGGATACGAAAATCTCTTGCTCGACGCCGTTAGAGGTCGATAGATCTTAGATATGTCGAGTCATTTCGTCGACATCACATCCTGCCATCAGGAAATTATTTCCAAGCAAATAGAAGCCGCGCTGTGGCATTAACATATATAATTGCATATAAAGGAGTTAGTCTCTGCATCTGCTTGATTGAAAGCGCTTGTTACTTTTGCAAGAAACATGGCAAATGAAACTCAACATGTTTCAGGAATAAGAAGCTAAGACCTGGTCTTCCCAACGACTCAGGATCGGACCCGAGGCGATCTGGTTCGCTTTATAAAAGAAGCACCGGTTTTGCGGCAAGACAACATGGCAAATGGATCTCAAAATCATTCAGGTATAACAAGATTTGGCCTTCAAAACGTCTCCACATTCGACCAGGAGCACGTGATTATCGATCTGGTTCGCTCTAAGAAAGCAGCACCAGCATCCTTCGGTATCATGCTGGCCATTGGCACTCTTCTTATTCTGTTGGGAATTGTCGTAAATGTAGCCATTTGCTTTGTGATGCTTCGGGGAAAACGCTTCAAGAAGAACAACTCGAATTTTTTCATCTTGCATTTGTCCGTGACAGAACTTGTAATTCGCCTGCTAATTTTTCCTGTTGTGATGTATTCCCTGATCACAACATCAGAAATGAGCATCCTGCAATGCAAGCTTTTGACGTTATTGACAACTTCATTTGCCTCAGCAATATTTGTCAGTCTGCTTGCTATTGCATTTGACCGCTACCAAAATATCGCAAATCCAATGATAACGCTCAAATCGAGAAGAAAACCTGTTCAGACCATTTTTCTGGTTTGGTTGTATGCTGTAATAGTATCACTGCCGACTGTGATTGGTGTAAAAAGTATTCCCATCCAAGACATTCCAGAAGCAAATGGGATGGTCTGCGAAAACTGTCGTTGGAACATAGGCGATATTCCTCAAGACACATTCGGCAGGTTCTCTACCGTTTGGTATTTTGCCTTTGCCTATTTTGCTCCTCTGGTCATAATTTTTACGCTTTATACAAAAGTTGCCATCGTTCTGTATCACAGAGACACAAATGGAACTTTGCACAAAGTGGCTGCCCGATCACAGTACAAAGCAATGCGCGTGCTAGTTATAACAGTGGCTGGATACGTCTTTTCCTTTGGATGGACCCGATGTTCTTCTGGACATCATGAGATCTTTTGGTGTGTTTGATGGTGCCTCTTTTGGTGTTGTGTCTATGTTCACTGTCACAGCTGAACTCCTAGTATACACTAGCTCCCTGTGAAATCCTTTAATTTTTGCCTACTACAACAGGGCTTTCCGAAATGAATTTCAAAGATTTTTGTGCAAATGAAGTGGTGAGCACCAACTCTGCATACTTAGGCCGTCACCCCTTTTTTCTCCGTATATCGTCGAATGCTTTTCCTAAATTTGGCTCAATCAGTCAAAGTAAGGAAAAAGCACAAAAGAAAAAAAATCAGAAGGATTTAAAAAAAAAATTAGTTTCAGGCTTGAAAATATAAGTCGAGTATCAGGGAGCAGAAACCAGTACTAAGAGAGTTCCTCCCACGCGAACAGAAAAACCTCGATCTCCGTTGTGGAAGCCGGAGTGTCACCTTTACTATGGGGCGCGTTGAAGTTGAAACTGAAAATCTGTGCGGCAAAAGCTTTAGCGCTAACAGAAGCAGATGCTGCAGATTATAGCTCTAACCATTGGCTTTATCATAAAAGAAGAACAGTTTGTCTTCGTCATTAAATGTTTATATTTGCTCTATCAGAGATGGAGATAGAGTCAGAGCATCTATCTGGAGATCGGTACGGGTTCCTCATCAGTTTTTCTTACATATTTCTTTTTCGAAAGGTCATCATTGTAGAGAAGCAAGTTGAAATAAAGCACAAAATTCCCTTCCCTGGAATATGAATATGAATTAATGCTCGTTGAATTAATTCTGGCTATCACTTTTGCCCCGCTTATTTTATCGTGTTACATGTATAGAGCGGTTTGAGTGTCGAAAGTAATTAGCGAATTGCTTTGGTTTTGCATTACCTCACGCAGTGATTGCTTGAGATTTCTCGCGCCACTTTTCAACCAATCAGAAGTGAAACCAAAACTAATCTTAGCTAGCGCGTGCACATTTCGAGCGTGCACATTTTACTTCGAGTTTTGATTGGTTTACTGGATTGTCTCCGTCCTTTTTGATTGGCCATAGTAATTACGTCGGTTTTGGTTTTACGACAATCGATTGAAACTCGCTCTCCTACCCTCGAATTTCTTGGCTTAACTCGTACTGGCGTTTTAGTATTGCATTTCCGCAAGTAACTTGTGGTGTGATTTTTAGTTTATACTTTTTTTTTCTAGTATCGAGTTTAGTAATTTACCGGCCTCAGGTGTTCTTTTTACTTTTACCGTGTTTCGTTTTTGACGATTGGTCTTGTCCCGCCATGATTAGCTTCGTTGCTATTTGCGGGGCAAGGTAAAATAATTTTAATCATTGATTTATCTCAAAGAAATGTTGTAAATATGCATGTGCTTTTTAAGATAAACTTCTATTTTGGATTTTGCTCATCACACATAGTAATCTACCTCCTGAAGATCGTCAGATGGATAGTGTAATTTGAACTGATGAGGCTTAGATAACCAGTAAGGACGAGAAAGACCACTTTCTGTACCCACACTGGCGCGGAGTGTTTAAAACTCTATCTCAAGTTGAGATTTCATTTATTTGTTTTCAGTGACGAGGATTGGGGAAACATTAAGAAGGGAGATAAGAGAAAGTTTAAATGTTGAAATCGGTTAGTGTCTCTATGTATGCCTTCTAAGGGGTTTGGGCTTTTTCAACAGACACATTATAACCTCAGTCTTCATTTTACACTCACCGATTCCAGTGATATAATTTCATTCCCAGGCACCTCACGTCCAAGGGCACTTTGAGATATGGAAACAAGTCTTTACCATTTGAAGGCACACCTTCAACCGACATGATTTTCGACCGTCTGTTTTTGTTATGGAAAATCGCATTGCTTATCACAGCGATCTGATTGGATGAATTTCAGCTTTAACTGGATTTTCATGTGTGAAAATTGTCCCACGGCACGCAAAGCCTGTCGGTTGAAGGTGGGCCTTCAAGTAGTAGCGCACAGAGAGCTAACACCATCTGTTTGTGTTACCGGCGTTTGTAATTTTATAATAAATGTATTGGATTTATTTGCTTCTTCTGTAGCGATATATTGATAAATATGTGCATGGCCAACGTTAATAGCCGTTGTATTACCTTACCTGCGGTGAACTGTCGTTCTTTTGCCTCAGAAGTGGTATTTTGAGCGAGTTTGAAGATTTCCAGTTCGATGTAAACAGCGAACTTGAGACCTACAAAATCCATCTCAAAATACCACTTCTGAGGCGAAAGAACGACAGTTCACCGCAGGTAAGGTAATACAACATCGATCTATTTAGCATTGTCCCATGCACATATTTATCGATATATCACTACAGAAGAAGTAACCGGTGAATCCAATACATTTGCTATAAAATTACGAACGCCGGTTGCACAAACAGATTGTGTGCGCTTCCTGTGGTAGCATGACATCTGAATACAGTAGAGATCTGTATCAAAAGTAGTTATTGAATACTAATTAGTTGAGCAGGAGTTTAATTCTACTGTTTAATAATTCATCAACCCCAGTTGTTTGCAGAGGAGTACATGTGATTCAAATAGTACCTGCTGATTGATCATGACTGAGACAGACTAATTATCGAGTTAGGATTTCGAATTGGATTTCGAGTTGGATTTCCCAGTTGGATTTTCGAGTTGGATTTCGAGTTGGATTTTCGAGTTGGATTTCGAGTTGGATTTCGAGTTGGATTTCCGAGTTGGATTTTCGAGTTGGATTCGAGTTGGATTTTCGAGTTGGGCAGTGTAAAATACAGACCAGCCAGCGGTTTCTTGTATTCGTACTCGGTTGCTCAGGAACAAATACTGATCCACATTCCATTGTTTTGTCTTTTGGAAAGTAACCCAAAACCCTCAATTGGCCTAAAAACCAGCGAGTGACCTGTGAAATGTGCCCAATGCTTTAGACCCGTGGGCAGACCAGGGGTAAAATGCAGACTAAGGTTATGATGTAACTGTTGAAAAGGCCCAAACCCCTTAGAAGTGCTAAATTTAGGCCTAATTTGGTTTGGGCTTTTCAACAGTTTCATTATAACCTTGGTCTGTATTTTATCCCTGATCTGAAATCTGCAGTCTACACTGACCAACTTGAAAATGCAACTCGAGAATCCTAACTCGAAAATGCAACTCGAAAATCCTAACTCGAAAATCCAACTCGAAAATCCTAACTCGAAAATCCAACTCGAAAATCCAACTCGAAAATCCAACTCGAAAATCCAACTCGAAATCCTAACTCGGTAAATAGGCAACCTCATCATGACTATGAATAATTTTACGAGTCAAGAATAGTTTCAGGCGACTGCTTTTTTGTGCATGTAATTATCTGCCACGTTTGACAAACAACACGTCACTGAGATGATCTATTCTGTAATTAAAAAGAATCCTGGGCCCGGTGTTCGAAAGCCGATTAACTTAATCCAGGATTAGCGTAAACGATGGTTTTATTTTTTCAACTTTTCAGTGCAAGTTTCCTTTGGTTATTTTTGGTTTTCAAGATTGACTTCCCCTAATGTAGAATTTTGCCAAATATCAGCGTTGTACAACATTTTGGATAAGAGAAATAAACTCCTTGGTAATTTTTTAATCTGGGATTAGCGTTAATCGGCTTTCGAACAACTGGGCCCTGTAGTATAGATTTTCCAACGGTCATTTTCTTTTAAATTAAAGCAAGAGAAAATGAGGGGACAGAGACGAAGGCTCAGGGCGTTGGCCGGGATATGTCATGTCCACGAAAGTTATTTTTAGACGAGCGGAAGTCTTTGTTCTAGGGGAAGTCTGTCTTCCGAGACGTCCGCATGCAGTCTTACCTCGCTCTTAGGTTCTTAGTGAAAAGAGAAAATGACGGCGCACGTGGAAGGCTGATGAATATTTATTTTCTTTCAAGCATCGGATCAAGGTAGGCCAGCATGCGGACGTCTCGGAAGACTTCCGCTCGTCTAAAAATAACTTTCGTGGACATGACATATCCCAAGGGCTGGACCGGGAGCCTCCTTCTCTGTCCCCTCATTTTCTCTTGATTAAAGTGCCTATGAAGTAAAAAATATCTTTTGGTTATTTTGAAAGCCTATAAAAATGATGAAGAATGGTGTTTTCTATCAAGTTGGAATATCTCTCGTTTCCGAGATATTCAAGTTTTTGTTCAAAATTTATGACGTCACAAGCTGTACACGACTGTAATAAATCACAAAATTGAGAATATGTCCCACAATATTGGATGGGTATTGTTCAAACGTACATCAGATAAGGCAAAAGGTGAGACCCATTAAGATGTTGCCATGGCAACAGTCGCTTTTTTAGTCCCTGTCTGCAATGAACCAAGTATCTCGGATTTTGAACAGATAAGTACAGACAGATGGTCAGACTTGAATCGCATGCGCTGCCCATAATGCTTTACATCTCTGTATAAGCTTGCCGAGAGTGAAAATATCTTATTACGACAATAAACGCCAAACTCAATGCTGCCTTGACGTAGATTACCACTGCCAAGTTTGAAAAACACCCATCCAATATTTTCGGAGATATTTGCAATTTTGTGATTTAAAAGTCATGTGTACAGTTTGTGGCGTCATCAATTTTTGAACAAAAACTTAAATATCTCTGGAACGAGAGAAGATATTCCAAATTCATGGGCACTTTAACAGAAGATTTCATGTCGTCACAAGTTGAAAGGACCTTTTATGGGAAGCAAGGTTTCGCTGTTAGTCGATCTCGAAGATTTTTATTTGGTTAACGTCTCACTGAAAACTTTATCAAGGTTCTTGTTATGATGTCTTCTCCAGCCAAGTCTTTATCAGCATGTATTAAAATTTCATGTTACTGCAGCAGTTTTGTTCGGTTTACCATTTACTGCACCTGTCATTTTCATTTCCTTCACTTTTTGGCATCAGTTTCTTTGAAGATCGTTTCAAAGCGCCTTTTTGTATTACGTGCAAAAATTACATTTTCTTTCGACACTTATCCCCCGCATTGATATAAATTATTGCTCAATTATAAAAACCGTGCGCTTTTCAAGTGGTCGCACTATAGCTAGATTGCTGAGACATCGAAATCCGGTTGACGACAAATACAAAACTTTTGGCGTTGTTCGGCTAAAAACCTGGCTATTTATTATACCATCAATGAAATCTACAAAAGCCACAGTAAATTAGCTCATTTTGCTGGCCCAAAGCATCATGCGAACTGAGGGGTTATATTCGACGACATAATAGCATCATGCCTTACCAAAAAAGGAAGTTTAACCCTAAATTCTTAACTTAAGTTTAACCCTTACTTACTCCTTAAGTCTGTGCTCATTTTTCAAAGACAAGCTGTCCACATGGCTGGCGAGAGACTCTAAAAAATTCCATAACTCATGTCATGATCACTGAACCAGGTTTCTCTGGATGGACTTTCAAGTTGTTGGCGAATATGACATATATGAAGAATTGCAGGGGTTGGGCCTTTGATAGAAACTTTCCTGCGGGGAGCAGGGTTGGCTGATTGGTGACAGCACTCGTGTTCCATCCAGTGTGTCTCGATTCCACGTCATATAAGCACAGAGCAGCTTACTCCACGGGCGAGACGCTTCGGTTTTCCCCTCTGAATTCCTCTTTCAACAACAAACTGGCATTTGATCATTAATTCTCCTTTAATTTGATTTAAGTTAATTTACACAGTCCGAAATTAGAAGAGTGCTTATGCTCTGCTATGAAAAATGAAAGTGTTTGCCTGAAAAAGGCGCCATGAAGGTGCCACCTGCCCTTATCTGCATTAATTTATCGGACCCACGCTATCATTTGGTCAATATCAGCTCCAAGATTTTGTTGCAAATTTACAACCTCGTTCCCGGGGCTTTTATCCGCCGAGGAACGAGGTTGGCAATTTAGTATTACTAAATCTTTCTTTTTTTCAGGTGGGCTGTGTCGCCTTGGAGACCGTGTTCGAAGTCATGCGGACAAGGCTCGCAATACCTTTCGGTAATTTGTGCGAGACAAAGTCGAAATTGCTCCTGCCTCAAGTCACGGGGTGGAGGGACGTTGATCTCAGGTTCGAATCTCAGTATTTTGTTGGAATTATTAACAAGGAAAGAAGAGATCACCCAGGTCGAAGTGTAATTCACGCGGAGGGACGAGAGGATTTGAAATTTACAGTGAAGAACAGGACCAGGACCCATGCAGTCGTTCAAAAGCCCATTAAATTTGTTTTCGTCAAAAGAGCCTTAACCTATAAAGGAAACAAAAGTCTGTCTAAATTGAAGACGAGAATTCTTGTGGAAAGTTTTTTTTTTGAAATCAGAAAATAATCTGTAATTTAAGTTTCCAGTAAATAAACCCAGGACTGATTAGCGTAATGGGGAATTGAACAACTGGGTCTAGAAGACTATAAATCTCTGAGAGGTGGGACCAAGTACGTAGAGGACATTACCGTCACTTGCAACTACCTGTCCACACGCGTGACAAAAACATGTCCTGCCGGCCAATCAAAATTCAACGTTTTGACACTCAAACTTCAAAGTTTATCCTCCCATTTGGGAACGTTTTGGTGCCAGTTACGCAAATGATCTTACCTGGTTTGTTTGCCGTTGAGCAATACATGGCGTTTACAAAAAGTAAGCTAGGTAGGAATTTCAAGCAAGGTGTTCAAAGCTGCAAAAGACAAAATGCCCGTACGTGTTGCTGATTTTGCTTCCTGTGAAGTGTTTGCGGAGTGGCGCCAAAACGTTCCAAAGTGGGCGGGTAGCCTTTGAAGTTTGATTGTCAAAACTTTGAATTTTGACTGGCCGGTAGAACATGTTTTTGTCAAGCGTGTGGACAGTAGTTGCAAGCAACGGTAGACGGCGGCGCGAAGAAATGAACTATATTTCGAGTGGTAAAAGATTGTTTTTGACACGAAAAAATACAATTCACTTCTTCAAGGCCCTGCCGAATTTTCTTTTTATTATATAGACAGGAGTGTTTAATCACCATTTTTCTTTCAGGTAACACCAAGCACAAACTTTATCGCAAATTCTTGCAGCTCCGCGGCGGAAATTTCTTCAATTTTCACATTTGCAATTTGAATTTAATTTTAATTTGTATGAAATTTTATTCTTCGTGTTAGCATTTTCTTGTTTCTCAGACAAGGATTTTTACGCCAGCTTCAGAGGATTTCACGAATCCATTGCTCGCCATTTTTCACTGACAGTTTGCACAAACAACCATGCAAAGGCGGGAAATGACGTCATCAATATACGCCACTCGGGTCCCGGATGTAATTTCGTATGAATTTTATGAGTGGTGTATTTTTCAGTAAACTAAACACTCCTGTCTGTGTAATAAATGGAGATATGTCCAGAATTTAAAAGAGTTAGCAAAAATCTGCTGGCAAATTGTTATAACAATTTTAGCAATAATATTTGAAACGAAATTCCTTGGGGAAGCTCCATCAAGATTGACAAGAGTAGCAAAGGTCGCCAAAGGAAAAAAAAAAAAAAAGTCGGCAGAAAATAGAAATTCACAAAAGTAACAAGAATCGCAAATATCGCAAAAAACAACAAATTGAGCACACGATAAAGAACCAGGGAGAGTTGAAGCTGCTTCCATTACGAGGGGCTTTTAGATTTCTAGATGCCTTTTAGATGTTCAAATGTATAAATAACAGTAAATATATTTCAGACGAGGTCCCAGGTTCATAGCTATAACACTAGGATCACAAACGATCTTAATCTTCCTAGGTGCCGCACAGCCCTGGCCCAAAAGTCGTTCCAGTATCGCGGCGCAGACACGTGGAATTCATTGCCCCGAGAGTTTCGCGATCTCTCTAGTTTGAATGTCTTTAAACGTAGGCTGAGAAGTCACCTCAGTAGCAATTGATTATGGTTAGGTTTTTAACCTCAGTAGGTTATTGTTTATTGTAAGTTATTGTAGACTAGTATCGATTAGTGTAACATTGTAAATTAGGGCCGGAAGAACCCTGTACGGGAGCCCTAATAATGTTATTTGTATTTGTCAGTGACCAGGGGCCCGTTTCTCGAAAGTCTCGAAAACTTTTCGGGCCGCCGAAAAGCCATTAGTGAAACTGCCAAGCGCCGATCTTTTAACATGTTTTGAAGCTAACTAAAAGAAACAAGTCTGTGAAGCTTGGCGACTTAAATCCTCTCCGTTTTTAAGATACAGAAGAACTATTGTGACACCGGAAAATGGCCCGTAAAGTTTCGGGACTTTCGAGAAACGGGCCTCAGGTCACAGAGGATTTTTTATCTGAAAGCCGCGAATTTTGCAAATGTCTCGAGAGTGACAAAGATTCTGCCAGCAATGCGAAAAGGGCTGTTAACAAGAATCGAAAATACCGCCCCCCACCCCCCCCCCCCCCAAAAAAGCAAAAAAAACAAAACAAAAAACAAGACAAAAACAAAAACAAAAAACAAATTCAGCAGACGACAAAGGACCACGAATTGACCAGGTTAAAGGGACATCTGAAGCAGCAGTTATTAAGGACGGTGCCTACTAATTAAAAATATTTTTGCCCCGGTGTGTGATTATGCAGGAAATGCAGATTTTAACAAGTGTTATTGAAATGGGGGTAACCACGCATTTTTCAAAGATAATTCATGAACAACATTTGTAAAAAGCTTTAAAATACAAAGCAATGTATGGCGTTCTTTCTCAAATTGAAGCTTAATTATCTCTCAAAAATGCATGGTTACCCCCAATTTTCTTTTTGGATACCAAGAGTACTTACTAAGATCTACTTTCTCCGGATAGTTTAAAACAGCGCAAATTTATATATCCCTGTATTAGTAAGCATCTGCGATAGGAAATCCGAGTATCTGGAGATGTGCAGAACGTATGCGCCATAACAATAGTAGGCACCGTCCTTAATTAGCGAGATACGATCAGCATCTTAACTGTCATGATTCTCTTGGTAGTTCAAATATATGTGGCTTTCATATATTAACTTTCGGCATATTTATATCCCTTATGGGCTTGATAGCTCAAATGAAAGAGCACTGCACCGATGTCGCAGGGATCAGGCTCGAAAATTTCAGGTTTCCTTTCGTTACTGCTCAAAAAACGTTAATTAATAACAGCGATGACCATGATCAGCATCTTAAAACTTGTTTCTCTTCGCAGTTCAAATATATATGACTTTCATGTCTTAACTTTCGTCAGAATAAAGTTATAGTATTGAAGCAGGAGACGCTCTTCGGACACCTGGTCGATAATTTGTAGTTCGTTGTATTGGCACCTGCTTTCATATTTTTTACACTCTTTTCCTCCCTAGTCGGCAAAAATGCCTTTGCAATTGGATGTGCTATTTATACTCCTACTTGGTTTTCTCTAGCTCTTCGAGCAGTGGAGTAAAACTCACTCCTAATCCCTTATTCGCAAGCCAACAGGAAATTGTCTAGCAAGCAACGACCATATATGGCTACGCGGTAACAACGCAAAAACATTGTTGGTGTCGTTGTTTTTCTGAAGACAACGAATTTTAATCGATGGCACACTAAAGAGCAATTTATCTTTGCAATATTTGTTAGCGTCTGCATATGTTTATCCCATAAAGCATTAACGGGAAGCCCAGGGTTCAAGGTAAATACCGAAAAAAAAACTTACATTAGCTCATATTGCAAAGCAAGAAAAAAAGAAAAAAAAAAGGAAAAAAAGAAGAGGTTAGGGAGGAGACTGCTGAAATTTCAGAAGCGTTCAAGCCAGAGAAACTGGGTCGGGTGTCTTCCGTTGCCAAGGCAACCCTGTCGTTTGTTTCCACCACTGGTGGCCATTGTTGTGATCCGAAGTTGATCCGAAGATTTGCAGACTTACAGCTGAATTTCCCTTGAGATTTTGAACTTCCAGCTCTCGTAATTCTCAAGATGTCGATGGCAACGAATTATAGATACGAAGTTGAGCGGCCAGGAACGAAAAATCTCCGAAAAGCTCTAAAAAGACAGGAAGAAAGAATAAAGGTGCGTGGATAAATTCATGTTATTAAGCTTAATTATAACTTAGACTTAGGTATATTTATTCATCGTTGCGTGCTTTTAGCTTAAGTTTAAGCCTAAGGACAATGAAAAGAAAGGATCGAGAGTGTCACGGCCTCCCTTTTTCTTCTTATATCCAGCGCAAACTGACATTGACAGGAATAGTTTAAAAGTTCATATTATGACTATATCAGACTTATTTTAAATTAAACTCGCGGTATAGATTGCGGTATATAGATTGATTCGAACTTCAAAGTGATTTTACAAGATAGCCAAGGATTATAAAGTGTTTGAAAGTTGTTCTTTTAAACTTGCTTATTGATAAAGAACAAAGTGCATTGAGCCATTTAAGAAGTGCTTTCGAGATGAAGTTAAAGTACTGTACGAGTTATAGATAACTGATTTATGAATTATCAGGATTTTGATGCGCCATCAGTATTGAGGGTGTTCAAGCGATGATCTCGATGAAAGCGTTCCAAAACCAAATGAATAAATAAATAAATAAAATAACTTTGGTATCCATTTGGCCTTGATTCTACTGTCAAATATTTCCTCATGTCTCACCTCTTGATAATAATGATAATTAAGAGAAATCAACAGGAAAGTCAATCTAATATTAAAACTGCGAAAGAAAACTTCAAACTGTAACATCCAAGAGAAACACATTCTTCCTGAGTGTATTGAAACAAGCACTGACCCCTGTCAGCAGAACCCAGAAAAATTCGCTAGACTATAAAATTCACTATGATATAGATAATTTTAACCATGTAAGGTATGGGAACATTGTACTTTTCTTTCCAGAGTGATGAACTCAACTCTGAACAAGAAGCAAAAGTGAAAAGGTAAGATCCATTCTCGACCTAAAATTTGGCCTCATTTGTGCAAAGTAACTAAAATTAACAAGACAAGACATCACTTCTGAAATATTTTAGGATGTTTATAAGGCTTACAGCTACGAAGAGTCCCTCTTTTGATTAGTCTGTCAAACTTAGGAGTCAATGATTAATAACAACCTCTTACTTACTTAATCGTCTTCATCCGTGCCCGCACATAAGACTGTAATAATATTACCTCTACATCCATTAAAAAAACCCACTGTAATCATATGTTTTTCAATATTTTCAGTGAAATAAGAGTTAATCAAATATCTGAATGGATGGAAAAGCAAGAAGAGGTGTGTACCATTAATTAAACCGGTTTTATTGGTCAGGACACAGCCATATCATATCATATCATATCATATCATATCATATATCATATCTTTGTTTATCCTTGGATTTTTAGAGTAGCTTGGTGTAGCTAATATCTCCGAGCATTTACCCTCCCAACCATGATATACTTTATTTAAGTGTCTAGTCGTTGTAGCGCAGAAGCACTAATTGGGGACACTGTAAATTGAAATTAACAATTAACACAAATCAAGTCCAATTTTGGTTTTTGAGGAGAGGGGAAACCACAGTACCCGGAGAAAACCTCTCGGTGCAGAGTAGAGAACCAACAAACTCAACCCACATATGACGCCGGATCTGGGAATCGAACCCGGGCCACATTGGTGGGAGGCGAGTGCTCTCACCACTGCGCCAATTCCCTGCACCCCATGATATACCACATGATATACCACAGAAGACAGACCACAACACCGGGAACTACAAGCCCTACTCTTTGCGACAAGTGCGTAGGTTCTTTTACGTCCCACAGAATTATGAACATTGAAGGGTTGTGAGACCGGACCTCCGGCTTATCATCCTTATCCGAGAAGACTAGAGAGTCTAACCATTTGCAGATGTAATTACAAAGGCAGCACTTTCTCCTCAGTTATTTAAAGATCCTGAGTGTTGGTCTGGCCGGAGTTGAACTCACGACCTCCCGCGTGACAGCCCGGTGCTCAACCAACTGAGCCACGGGTGCACGGTTGCCGTGCTGGCTCTGGGGATTATTCCTAACACTGTACGCTAAGTGCAATGTTATTGATGTAATTAAATTATGATATGGAGGTTGTCAAAAGTTGCATGGTTTTTGTTTTAATTTGTTTTGTTTTTTTTTTTTAATCATCCCTTCTTGGTTAAATATTGACATATAATTATATAAACGCAGAGAAAATTGGGATGTGTCAAGATATAAATTATTATGTGATTTATTGTAGAACAGTGAAAAGCGTCTGCTGAAACAGTGGGCTGAGGACACAAAGGATGAGCTTTCTCTGGCAAACAAAGAATTAACAGCTGTAAGTTTTATTACTTGCACTAGTGTGCCAGTTATATTAAAACCCAACCAGAGCCTTAAAACACAGTAATTAAGGTTAATGGGAACTACTGACAGTCAGGCAAATTTAACCCATTGACTCCTGGGCATTCCCCATTGACGAGTAAAATCTTCTGGCGTTAGACAGAGTGAAGTACTCTGGCGTAACAGACAGAGTAAAATACTAAGTATGGCCGGTTTAGGCTGGTTTAGGGGTGAATGGCTTAATGGGTTTTTCAGTGAGTGATTAAACTAAAATAAATTTTCTTGTGTGTACCTCATCTGGTTGCGCAACAAAAAAGTGGATGTCACTGTTACTGGTTTATTGAATCCTATGTGTCTGTGTTGTGTTTTTCTTTGTAATGTAGCAGTGATATGAAAGCACTCCCCCACCCCCCGAGCCAAGCATAAATAAAGCATATACTATGCATTTGCCTCCTTTGCCTTGTTTTCATGGGGTTGTGGAATTTGATCTATAGTTGGGACAGGTACAGTTAACAATTATTGCTCAAAGCAAGATTATAAATGTAAAACTGCTGCCTAGCCAAGGTTCTGTTGGAGTGGACGTGTTAGACAAACACTTCTTGCTCCCCCACCCTAATCTTAGAGCACTCCATCAATGTCCTCATCTTGAGCTAAATAGCTGTTCAAAACTGCCCTATTCTAGCTAATGTTTTATTAAGGTTTTGCAAAGGAGCTCATTAGTGTTATGCAAACGGACATTTCGTCATACATTTAGCAAAAGAAAGTAAATTCGCTTGGTTCCCAGGCCCCTGTCTTCGGTCCATTTAAGACGTATGTTTAGAAAACGTGCAAAGAATTTAATTCTGGTTATGATGTTTTTTTTTTTTTGTCGCAGGTCAGGAAAGCCCAGCTTCGAAAGCTGTTATACACGGAGCAATCACTATATGAAATGGAGCTTAACAATCAAGGAAAATCATTTTACACACAGAGAACGTAGCAATTGACAAGGAGACATTATTTTATTGGGACCATAGCAGATCATGCTTATTTGATTTTTGTGGGAAATTGAAATCCCTGTGAAGATATTGAATGTTAGACAAATTTGAATGCAAGGGTCACCAGATTTACCTGGTCGATTTATTTCTTTATGGGGCTTGTTTTTGTTAAGATGGCATTGATTTTGGGAGTGGAATTTAAAGTAGTCAGAGCTACACATTTATCTTAAGCGTGCCCTTCCAAACAGAACAATTATAATAAAAAAAAAATTCCTTTGTTTTAACAGTACAATAGATAAATCATGGAAAAAAAAAGGAACTTTGTTTAAGTGGCTATTCTTCTGGCGCTGGAACGCTAATTGGGGACACTGTAAACTGAAATCTAAAGATGAACGCAAATCAAATCAAATCAAATGTTGGTTTTTGAGGAAAAGGGAAAACTGAGAAGCTAAAACAGCTAGCAGAGGAACAAGTTTCCTTACATCCTAATTGGTATGTATTGAAAGTTTTAGGACCCTTTAGATTTCTTTCTTTTAAAAAAAAACCGGTCGCAAAAAGGTTAAAATAGGAGAAATGGTAAGTTTTCCGAAAGTAGCGAAAATGCCGATTTTCTGAAACTTTGCTGGGACAATGGGCTATTTTTGAGGTAAACTTCCAGAAGCTAAAAACTAAGACTGCAAGTTGCCTGACGCCATAATTGGAATATGGGCGTATTTGCCGGCGGTGTGTTGTATGGAAAAGAGTCTACATTCCTTAAGCTTTCAATGCACAATTCAAAGTTCTTGTGACTCACTTTCATGCATGGATACTACAAAGAAATATGCTATAGAAAAGAGCCTGAATTTGGCCGATAAAAAAATCAACCTGACTTTTGATCTTGCCTATTTTAAGATGTGAATTGAACCTTGCGGATACTGGGCTTGCCTCCACATTGGGCAATTAAGCAGCTGTTAATGTTCTCCAAATTGAATCCGCTTTTAAGGTGTTTCTTATTATTTGCATTCGAACTTTGGCCCGTAGGCTGGTTTTCGTCCGTGTAGGTTAGTTTTCTCTTTAAACGACCAGAGCGCTGTAGTTTAAGGCCGCTTTCCTGGCCGGTCTGACTCTTCACTTTCCAAAGAAAAAAAAAACAAAAACCAAAAAAAACAAAAAAAAAAACAGAATAATCCCGCGCATTCTTCTGAAGGAAGATATCATCCTTCGGTCAAATTGGAAGCGTCCTTACGGCTAAGAAAACTCTCTGTCTTTCTCCATGTTATATACTGAGCGGATGATATCTTGATATACGAACTGGTAAGTTACCGAAGAAGATTTCCCAATTGTAGTCCTATTACCATATGACGGTCAATATCCGTGTCGTAAACTAGGTTACCCGTAAATGTAATGGATGTGGAGATGCGCGATTTTCAATAAGCGCCTTTTCCCCATCGATCGATGGGCGAATGTAGTTGTTACGTGGGCGCAAAGGGTTTACACTTCTTCCATATTCACACAATGTTACTGGAATAGTAGTTGAATAGATAGATTTTCATTTTGCTAGATTTCCCGCCTTATCGAGATACGGCCAGTACTTGTGCTGCTCAAATAGCATGAAAGATTCACTGTAATGAACAATAGAGAGGTATTATAGCATCGTCTTGCCTTTACAGCAAGCGCGAGGCTTGAACTTTAAATATGCGTTTTCAGCTTCCAAGAATCCGACGAGTAAACCTGTTTTAATTAAGGTCATTTCTTGCCCTTTTGGTACAAACATCCAGAATCTTTTTCAAAAGAAAGACAATTCAGAAAAAAAGAACATGTCCATCCTTTTATCACATAAACTGCAGCCTGCCTTCTGTATCATGATCACGTAATCGTTATGGCAAATCCTCTTTACTCCGTTAAGGCATGAACTAAACGTAGCTCGAACTAATCTGCTCGCTGCCGATCAGTCAAGAGATGCAGAGTGATATTAAAGAGCGGTAATTAAGTGGTAGGAAGTATGATTTTGGGAAAAAGGAAAAAGAAAGCCTTACAAACTATAAAACGGGCCCAGTTGTATAACTAAGGCCGGATCACTTTATCCAGTTGATATTAAGGACGGTGCCTACTATTGTTATTGCGCATACGTTCTACGCATCTCGAGATACTCGGATTTCCTATGGGTGGTGCTTATTAATACAGGGATATTTTTGCGTGGCTCAAAACTATACGGAGAAAGCAGAACTTAGCACTCTTGGTATCCAAAAAGAAAAATGGGGGTAACCACGCATTTTTCAGAGATAATTCAGCTTCAATTTGGAAAAGGACGCCTTACATTGCTTTGCATTTTAAAGCTTTTTTTTACAAATATTGTTGATTAATTGTCTTAAAAAAATTCGTGGTTACCCCAAATTTTCTTTTTGGATTTCAATAACACCTGTTAAGATCTGCTCTTCCCGCATATTCACTATTCAGAGTATAAAATATACTTCACGTTAAACATTGGCCAATGTTCTCTTTCATACTTTTTAACTAGATGTGCTTAGAGTGTGCATATCATGATTCTCAGTTACGAGGGGAAATGCTGAAATCTTTGCAGAGCTTTAAAGGCGCAGTGTCGCCGACGCTATTTCAGTCAAACTTCAAAACACTAAAATAAGTCTTTGCTGAACACCAAAACATAATGGTGCAGTTTTGTTTGCCAATAACCATTGAATTGCACTGAAGCTATTCTTTGTTATTTGCATCCTTGGATGGAGAGGATGAAAATGGATTTGAAAATTAAAGAAAAGACTAGCCAGCTTTTTCAAGTTTGGAGATGGTGTCCGCAGAAAGTCGCCAAAAACTAAATAAGCATAATATTAGCCGGCTCTTTGTGCAATAAACATATTTCATATCTTTTCAGTGGTTTGCCAGGAATATTGTACCTACGAGCTAAAGTACTAATTTAGATTTTTACCCAGTTTGACCTAAAAACAGCAAATGATTTAGCATGACAGTGCTCCTTTTAACTATCGGATTATATAGTGACTTATTCACCGGTTAACGTTATCCGGTCTTTGAGCAACTGGGGCCAGACCTATGACAAAAAAAGCAAAAAATAAATCAAGAGAACAAGGGTCATTATAATAACAGGGCTTCTTATTAATGGCAAGAAAAGTTAAACGTTATGTAGAACTAGACAGCGTTACGGCTGAAAGTGCTCATAACTCATTTTCAAGTGAAGCTATGATCTTCGCAGTTATGAACGCAATTTTTGCAATTGCGTAGAGAAGCCTGAAAAATTCAGGACTTCAACAGGGTTTGAACCCGTGACCTCGCGATTCAGGTGCGACGCTCTAACCAACTGAGCTATAAAGCCGCTGACGTTGGGAGCTGGTCATTTGTGGGTTCTAATGGTCCCTTGACGAATGAATCAATGATGAAATGGTATATGAAATGATAACTGCGAAGATCATAGCCTCACTTGGGGTGTCTCAAAAACGAAGACCTAAGACCTAAGACCCCTACCAAATTTCAAAAACTAAGACCTATGACCCCGGCCGCCATATCTCAAAAAGTAAGATCTAAGACCCACGCCAAATCTCAAAAAACTAAGACCTAAGACCCACGCCAAATCTCCAAAACTAAGATTTGAGACTAAGGATGTTGCCAATAGGCGAGTTCGGAAAATACCATAATACTCTTTGTTTGTCCCCCTAAATTTGCATAAGAATTGTTTCCAGTTTCTCGTGGGACTTACAATGGTCCCAAGAGAACACAAAAACAATGCTTATGCAAAATTTGGGGGAACAAACAAAGAGTATTATGGTATTTTCCGAAGTGGCCTATGATGGAGCCAGTGAGTACTTTGAGATGTTGAAGTTTCGATTTGATCGGCGCATTAGAAAGCATAAGAAAATGGAAACGATTCCTTTTTCTTTTGCTTATGCTTATGTCACTCCCGGCTTACACAGCTTTTCTTTCCTAAATTAAGCGCCGTTCCGACGAGTATCACTCTTAAGGAACTACCACACCCTTGTCATGTTAAAAAGTTTGAAATAGTCACGAAATGATTTACAATAACGCGAATTTATATTGTGAGATGTCGCTCTCGTCGCCGGAAGCTTTAGCAACGACAACGGCGATGGCAACGAGAACGTCACAAATTTGCATATTTAGTGGGCAAAAACTATAGCCTGGCACGCTCTACACGTGCATCTATTCATCTTTTTCTATTTCTATGCCGTAGTCAAGCAAAACAAAAACGTGAAATGACCAAATTTGAAGTTTTAGGGAGAACATGAGCGCTTAAGGATAAATTTTCAATTCTCTCCTAAATTGAGCGCCGTTCATACTAGTTTCGTTCTTGAGGGTTTGCCACACCTTTGTCACGTTAAAATGCTTGGAATAGTCTCGAATTCACATTTAACAATGACGTTGCCGTTGCCGTCGTCGTTGCTAAATCTCCCTATTAGGGAGTTTAAGATCTATGACGCGACGGCAACGAAAACGTCACAAATTTTGCATATTTAATGAGCAAAAACAATAGCTTTGCACGCTGTGCACGTGCATTTTTCATTTTTGTACATTTCTTTTACGTTTTCGGCAAATCTACGACGTGAAATGACGAATTCTCAAGTTTTACGGAGAACGTGAACAAAAGGCAGCGAATTTGAATTTTCTGTCGTAGATTCAATACCGCACCTCCTAATTCACTTCCTAGGGAGTTACACTAGTTTTTAGAAGTCAGACAAGCCGACATAACGACGATAAAGATTAAAAAACCTGAACTTGCAATTTTAAATGACGTTTTCGTTACCGTCGCGTCGCAGATCTTAAAGTCCCTACTTTAAGATCTACGACGCGACGATAACGAAAACGTCATTTAAAATTGCAAGTTCAGGTTTATTAATCTTTTTCGTCATAATGTCGGGTTGTCTATCTTCTAAAAACTAGTGCAACTTTCCGGGAACTGAATTCTGAGGTGCAGTGTTGAAGCTACGACAGAAAATTCAAATTTGCTGCCTTGTGATCACGTTCTCCGAAAGGGCCCGGGCTAAATTGGGAAGCATTGTTGCGGACGCAAATCTTGCCTCCCGCACGCAAGAAAATTTTTTTTGAATCCCGTCAAAAACATTTTTGCTTCCCGGACGCAAATTTTGCTTTCGAAACAAATGTTTTCCAGTTTAGCTACCCGAGCAGCAATCCCAGGGAAACAATGCTCCCTTGTTTAGCCAGGCCCTAAAGGCCTAGGCAAACGCTCGCAACATTTCAACGCAACATCTTGCAACAGTGTTTCATGATGTTGCGACATGTGTTGAATGGACTGGCCAAACGCACGCAACATATCGCAACAGGGTGGGTAAACGTACGCAACATGTTATGCCCAACAATGTTGCAAGATGTTACGTTGAAATGTTGGGGTGGGGGGGGGTTGGCCAGGCCTTTAAAGGGGCAGTGTCACCGGTGGCGCATGCGTGACAGCCTGCCAAAATCTTTCAAAAAGTTTGCCAACTTTTTCAAAGGAGTGTGTGGGGAGTGAATATCTTACACAATCAAAGCCATCCGTGGTCACTTCAGTGAACCAAATATCCTGCGGTGTTCAGAAACAAATTCGCTATATTTTAGTTGTTGTTCTATGCTCCTTTTTTCTTTGATTTTTTTGTTTTGAAGGGAATTTGATCGTGTGTTCACTTGTCGAGTCGGGGCGGCCATCGAGCTGGAAGCGGACAAATAGTGATTCAGTCTCCTCAATAAAGCAAACGAAGAGCAGTCAAAATACCAATACAGCATCTACAATGAAGAGAAACTTTTTAAGACCGAATTCATGAGAAATTCGACGTATGGTGTAATCGAATCCCAAGCTGTTTCACTATTACCAAGGATCGAAGTCCATCTTCGTATTTCAGTTCTAGCAAATCGCTTAAATGTTAGAGACCCCCACATCATCGTTTGTTGATAACACATTTACTATCTTCGCTCCAAAATGTCTATTTGAATATTTTGAAGAAAAAGCTGCATCTAGATGAGACGAACTGGATGCACTGGTTGTGCTTATTTGTTGCACGAATTATAAAACCGCAAGCGGTGAGTAAAACACGGGTGAATTTTTTCGCAGCTTGTCGTCTTTCGACTTTAAAGTCGTCTCTTGGAAATAAATGCAATTTCTTTCAGGTTTGAAATGGCATGTTAATCTTGATGATATGGCTGGTTTATTGCAGAGAAAAAAAAAATATTTGTGTGAGTGCTTGAACCACCGACAGTGTTCCCGGTCACACTTCACTGATTTCAGCTGTCACGCAGAAAACAAACATGGTATCATATTTGTGTTCAAACATGTTTTATCAAACATCGTCTAACATCCGAACGCAAGGAGTTGTGGGCCACAAAATTACCCAGAGTACCACAACAATTTGAACATGGCGGAATCTGCGTTCATAATAATTTAGTCCCTGAATATTTCGCCAGCATTTTCTAAGTTTAACAAATTGCAATAATCGCTAAAGAGGTACAAAAACGAGAAGTCAGATTTTGAAATGACGTTTTCGTTGCCGTCACGATCGTCGTTGCTAAAGATTTCTAATCAGCTGAAACTGACGTGTAAACAAAACGCGGTATCTGTGCATACAAGCGAATGAGATAACGCATCTCGCATGCGCGAGCCAAACATGTTTGATACACTTGGTCAAACGAACCAAACATCACCAAACAAACATGAGACAAAAGAAATGTTTGATGTTGTTTGATCGAATGTTTGATGGAGTTCAAACACGATCAAACATCATCAAACACCTTCAAACATCATCAAACAAGGTGGCCAAACGGTAAAATGTTTGATCACCAATTAACAATGCTTGATGGTGTTTGGTTGTCAAACATTTCCCGTTTGGCCAGGGCATAAGTCAACACAGCGTTCTTTGCATTGGAACTTGGTGTACCTCACGGATCTGTTCTGGGCCCTCTTCTCAATCTCCTCTACACATTAGCCATTGTCGAAATTATTAAGCTCCACAAGTTACGGTATCATTTCTACGATGATCATACCCAACTCTATGATCTCTCACTGGCCAAGCGTCGTGTTGAATGCTGAGTCAATGATATCGACTGCGGGATAATGAATAATGGATAAATCACTAGCTTGGTGAATAATGGAAAATCATGGACAAATCACTTCAAATCACTTCGTGACTTAATCTGGAGAAACCGAACTTGTTCTTATAAGCCGCTCACAATTTTGTTCCAAACCTTCCCAAGAGTTCATCCAAGTGGGTTAGGGTGGTGCGAAGATCCAACCAATCTTTTGCCCGGAATTTATTGATCGATCAATGCCTTAACTTAACGGAAAATGTTTAAAAAATGTCTCCCGCCACTATCAGTTAAGGAACATTGCTAAGATTAGGAACAATGTAAGTGAAGATACTTCTGAAATTTTAGTACATGCTCTGTAACTCTTTGTTATATGGTCTTCGCAAACAACTTCTAAACAGGATAAGGTCAATAAAAAACACCGCTGCACGCATTGTTGCGTTTACTACGCGGGTTGACCATGTCACTCCTATTATGTTTAAACTTCACTGGCCACCGTTAAACCATGATCGCACGCACTTTAAAATGCTATCCATTTGCATCTATTGGTTACGGGATTGATTAAAGGCCACTTCTAGGGAACGTTTTGATATCATTTTAAACGTAAGGAGAATTACTTTATGGCGCGAAGTCAAAAGTTGGACCGGCATTTGGTCCTACATC
>OX421448.1:57203729-57233729 GCA_949126865.1 Montipora capitata
TTACGCACAGTTTGCTTGCAAGCAAATAGTTAGTCTTTTTGCTTCCATGTACATCGCAATTTCTGTCAACCCTGAGCTTTCTTTCTCTTTTATTTCATTTGTTGTAATTTCTCAGTTCCACAGTTTTAACCCATGTGGAAACTTACATGCTTTGGTTTTTATCTTCCGAGCTATATCTGGTTCACACAAGAATGATGAGAAACAAACGATGGAAACACTTGAGAACCATAAAGATCGTCCGAATTGCAAGTCCAGATTCCAGATTGCAAGAAATAAGATTCCGATTAAGGAGCTTAAGCATGGATAACGTCGACGGCTACGGCCGTTATGTACACAGGCGGCTCAAACTCGGAGGGTAAAAAATTATAAGGATTTGCATGAGAATCTCGATAACAAACTGAAAAAAATATTTACACGCAAAAGTTCTCAATAAAAAAGCCGTGGTGACTTTCTCCCTTTTTGTGTAGTTATTTGCCTGATTGAATTCGATTTACGCAACTTCTCAGATTCCCCGGTTGCCACTTGTACCAGAGTTAGATGCTAACTGCTTGTATCTAAATAAAGGAAAGGCTGTCCAGCCGTGTCAAAATTCGTTGTAAGCAATCCTCGAAGGATTTTGAATATTTGAATATTTTTCGCTGTTTCTCAGCAATGGATGCTTGCTGGACCTTGAAACTTGTGTGGCCATCGCCGGAGTTTGAGCGTGACTGATGCCGGAGAAGTGTGATTTTATCGGCAAGATGTGAGGTAAGCTAGAAGTTAGTTGCCAGCCTTTCCTTTATTTAGGTACAAGTGACAACCCGGGAATTTGCGAAGTCACTTAAATCGCATTCAATCAAGCAAATAACCACACAAAAAGCGAGAAAGTCACCACGACAATAAAGTACGGCTAACCTCCAATTTAGTCGTGTCACGTCTCTGTCAAAACGAGAACGGCAAAGAAATGAACCAAAACGTGAAACGCACCTGCGGGACGTGGAGAGCTATTGATTTTGTTCATAAACCTATTGTCTAGCCGCTGTCGTCGTCCTTGGTTACATAAAGCTTCCTTTTCACAGCCTTGACTATTTATAACCAGATTTAGATAACATTTCACGTAAGTTTGCTTGAGTCTGAGCAAGAACTGAATTCGCGGTCATAAACTGCTGTTGATTGTTCACTTTTGCGGTAGTGCACTTTATAAGTGCACTACACACAATGTCACCGGGTTGTAAGAGTGGGTGAGTGAGTGAGTGAGTGAGTGAGTGAGTGAGTGAGTGAGTGTAAGAGTGTAAGTCCGTTGCGGCAAATAGGAAAGAAATATTTTTATGTCTCCCATCCAGATACTAACCCCGCCAGATAAGGTTTAACTTCAGTGAATTTTTTGTGTGGAAAGCTGTCAGACGCTCAGAGTACACGCATAATTAAACTTGCTGTGAACACGTAGTTGAAGGGAACTTAGAAGGCAATGTTTCTCGATTCCCTTTTATTTTCTTCAATCTTTCTGGGTTTAGTATTTTACTAGTAACCACATGTCTTCTCAGGGGGCTCTTTACCTAACACATCTACCATGGCACAATAATTAAACAATATCGTGCACTATTACAGCTAAATATTACGCAAAAACAACTTGAATCTCCTGGAGATAAAAGCGCAGCTCAGTTAAAGCACTGTACCAAGATATTGCACCCACCACATGTACGCAATGCGTGCCTATTATAAATAAGCGGGAGTAAATTTCTTGGGCTAACATAATTGCACAATCTCGTCGGCCGAGTGCAATTTGTAGTCTGAGAAATTTCTGGTGTAATTTACGAAATTACACCAGAAATCATGTGATTACTTGGTAATACTAAGCATGAAGAAAAAAAGGAAAACGGAAGATCAAAACAAGTGGAATTTTGACAGTGCACAGTTAAATTTTCTTTGAACTCTTCTTGGTTGAAAGAGATTACAAAGTTTACCAAATTCAAGATTTTACAAGAATATCTCAGGAGTAACCATGGAATTGTGTGAAGAAATATCGTAAACCATTCAGTTGTAATTTTCAGCCGTTTTACGTGAGAACTGCACACTATTCAAGTTAGACAACCCGAACTGAGTAATTAGACGTTTGTATCATTAGACCTTTAATTTTACACTCTGAGGAGTAAGAATTAATACAAAAGCGTGGTAATCAGCTAGGCAGGCTCCTGTGCGAGCTTGGCTTTGCAGGAAAATCATCAAAATGACCAACGGCGTAACGTAGGTGTCGACGTTAAAGAGATTTTTTTTTTCAAAAGTTGACCCCAGACTGCGCAGTAAAAATTTCTGAGGTAAAAATGAAAATAAACCTGGTAGTAGGGAGCAGCTAACTCCTCAAGAACACTATTTTTGAATTAGCGTGTCTTTTCTTGAGGGTGTGGTCGAAGGATAACGGTAACATTACAGGCTTTGGAATAAACCGGAATCAATTTGCTTCCAACAAGAGACTCACACTAAACATCTTCCCACTTCCAAAAAATGTAAAAGTAGAGACCATTATGTTTCAAAATCGTTTATTTTACAATACACGATTTTCTTTCCAGAAGAAACATGTTGTTAACTTGCATGTGTAGTGCAAAATAATTCGCTTGTAATAGATACAACAAGAAAAGCTTTTAAATAATTAGTAACTAGTTATATGAGCGTGAAAACCTTGCGGTTGCCTTGTTCCACAAATCGAAGATAATTGAACATTTATTACTTCGATCTGATCAGAGATCCTCTTTTTAAATATTTGAATGCGATGATTCCCAGTGTCCACCACAACAATTTGACCATCACTCAGAATTTTGCAACTGAAACGAACTCTCCTAAGTTGTTGCCCTCTGTGCAAAACTTACCAACAATCGTACCATTCGGCAGTTTAAACACCTGCACTGTATATGTCATTGAGTTGATCACAGACAATAACGGGGCCTGATCTTGTTACTGATAAAAAAAATGGGGACATCCAACTCCATGCAACTCCCCATCGCCTTTCCCTTGCTTGCCCAACTTGTCCTGATATTCCCCTTCCTTAGTAAATACTTTGATACAACGATCCTTTTTGTCTGAAACAATAAGATCGTCGCGCCACTCAACACAGTGAACGGACAATTTAGAAATCCAGGCTCACCTATCTTTTTTTTCTTGCCAGTAGTGGAAAAGATCTTGATGAACCTGGTACGCGAATCAGCAACGATAGTATTACCTATGATAAACCCCAAGTAAACTGGAGATGGTTATCCCAAACATGCTGATGTACCTCCCCTCCCCAGTCAAGATTTGAATGCGATGGTTACGATGGTTACATCTGTCTGCTACTAAGACATTTCCATCTTTATCTAATGCTACCCCAAAAGGATCATTAAATTCTCCTAGATTGCTGCCTTTTCTGCCAAAGGATCTCGCAAAATTGTCCTTACTATTTAAGATTGAACTTTGGGCTTGGATGTCACTGCTATTCACAGCCAACACCCTGAGGATAATCAAACATCCCAACACCCGAGCCTCGTTTTTCAAAAGATAAAAGATCATGTTTGACATTAACTGACTTAACTACAGCCACAAAAGGGCTTCCGCGAACATGCTCCCTGTTAACCTTAACTGACAAATTGCATTTACCTTCAAATTCGGGCGAATGGCTAACGTTGTAGATACCGTCTTTGTTATCATTTATGTTAAAATGTGCGACGCATGCTTCCCCGCGCTCATTTGTCATTGCTGCTGTTACATTATGGAGCTTATTATAACACAGTTCTCTTAAGTAGTTCGTAGATATTCTTGTTCTTTGGCCATTCAAGTTTGATCAAATACAACACAGCGGTAACAAACATAAAAAAATGCATCTTAATATCTTGGCGTTTCGAATGCTACAACATTCATTTTCCGAAGCAATGTTCCGTTAGGAAATACAAAACCATATTTAGAGCTAGTAGAAGATTGGAAACTATATAAAGAGAAAATATAATTGGTCAGCAGTGACATTTTAAATTGAAATAGGAGGAGTTTTTTTACAGCTAATATGGTCATTAGCATTAAACGAAAGAGAAAGAATGATAGCTTCTATGAGGAATTAAAAATATCATTGATATAGATCAAAAATAGTATGAGTCCCAACACAGAGCCTTGAGGAACTCTATAAAAAATTTATTAGTCACAGATTGTTTAAAGTTCACGTCAGTAACCTGTGAAAGGTCAAGGAGATATGAGGAAAACCAATTATTAATGGCACTTTCCTTTATACCACAGTGATTAAATTGCTGGAGTAGGATTGAATGATCCACGGTTTCAAAGGCTTTCCTTAGATCTATAAAGACTCAGCAGATGAAAGTTTAAGAACTGATGAAAAGTGGAAACTAGTGTACACGAGCGATTTAGTTTGATTGACATGTGACAGGAGACATCTTGTTTTTTGGCTGTATTATATCTTGTGTACGGCGGAATTATATCTCGGAATCTTAGGAAATTCTCTCTACCAGGACTTGTATTCTAAAAGGAAGTCATCTGTCATTAAAGAGTTTGGATCAGTAAAATATTTGGTGCCGAGACCCGGGAGTGAAGGAGTGAAGAATTGGAAGAGTGAAAAAGTGAAATTAATGCACCTATCAATGTAAGTCTCGCGGGGGGGAGAGTGCGGGCAATAGGCGGAGATTTGACGCCTGAGTCTATCCCCCCTGTCGGGTTTTTGATCGCGAAGCGACCCCGGGGACGGGACCTTTGACTTTGACCAGAAGAAGTCTGGTATCAAATCAAACGTGGTTATCAAGTCTGTCCTTAAGTCACGCTTCAGTTGGAGAAAGGTATGAAGTTTTTATTTGTTTTCGTCGCCATAATCCGATAATTTAAACTGTAAGCTAAGCAGATATATTGTCTACTTCGAGAACGTTTTTATCCTTAAGTTCCCATCTGATTGAAATCAAATTCCACCACAAGGTCAGAGTATTTTACGGGTCACTGATACGACGTGTTTCAATATGCAGAACATATTAATCATGAACTTATCCAGTTTCAAATGTTCTTTTATTTGTTTTATGTGGTATTATAGTATTGTTTGTTTAGATTCTTTGCCCCACGGTGGGGCTTTTTTTGACACTTTTGATTGATGTTAGTTTCCTACCCTGGGGGATTTGATTGAAAATTTTTAAGAATTGTCAAATCCCCACCCCGTACCCTTCTGGATAAATTGTCGGAGCTCAAAATATTGGACAGTGAAATTGTCGATTTGGTAGACGAAACAAAAATAGAAGAAGACGTGAGTAATAGCTGTGAGTTCGCCAGAGCTATTCAAGCCTGCATAGTCGACCTAGGAACAGCAATAGAAGCTGAGGAAAATACTGGAAAGGGTCAGGAGAAACAAGGAACGACATTGGGCCCGCAAAACTCTAACTCGAGTATTCAGGCAGGAACACAATCAAACGCGTCTAAACTGGAATTGAGAAAATTTTCAGGCGACCCAATCAACTGGCATCCCTTCTTGGAATCGTTTGAATCGGCCATCCACAAATTTAAAACACCACCTTAAGCGACGTGGAAAGATTTTAGTATCTAAAGTCGCGCCTTGAAGGTTCTGCAGCCCAGACAATTTCTGGTTTAGCATTGACAAGCTCGAATTACAAACACGCGGTCCAACCTCTAGACAAGCGCTTCGGAAATAAACAAGTCATTATTTCGAAACACATCGAATTGCTCATGCAGCTTCCAAAAGTAAGCGACGGGAGCGACTTAAAGCAATTGCGCCAGCTTTTGGATCGAACGGAGGCGGCAGTTAGAAGTCTAAAAGGAATCGGTATTTCGACTGAGAGATATGGAACATTTTTGACACCTGTAATTATGGGAAAGATCCCACAAGAGTTACTGCTCATCTTGAGTCGCGGTACATCTGAAGATTGGGACCTTGATACAATCATCAAGTCTTCCACGGAGGAATTAAAAATTCGAGAAAGATGTGCTTTGGGAACGGTAACCGAGAAAACAAAGTTAAAAGAAAAACGAGAGTTTGGTTTTGGAATTCGCACAGGTTAAAACAAGAGACCCCCTACATCATCAACCCTGTTTGCAAAAAACGAAAAACCACCGCTATCTAGGGATAAATGGTGCAGTTTCTGCAATGGACCTCATCCAACTATCAAATGTTCTGTTGTTACCGATCCAGAATCCAGAAAGAAAATTCTACGTCAAAAGGGAAAATGTTTTGGTTGTCTGAGGAGCGGTCATGTGAGTCAAGATTGTCAAACAAGGTGTCATCGTTGTAGTGGGAAACATCACGTGTCTTTGTGCAGCGTTGAACGCTATCCAGAGTATCCAATCACGACCAGAAGGGCTAGAGACAGCAATCGAGAACAAACTGTGAGTACAAACTTGTATTTTAATCAAGATGTTGATCTTGTTACAAACGGCCAGAGCTAACGTCAGAAGTCCTCATGGAGGAAACTCTTGCAATGTGAGAATCCTTTTTGATTCATGTTCCCAAAAGTCTTATATATATAAGCGCACGGTTAAGGAGCAAATTGAGCTTACCACCAATTGGAAGCGATACAGTTCTAATACATACTTTTGGAAACAATGAACCCTCATTCAAACAATGTAGCATCGTTCAGTTTGCATTGGAATGTCAAGACAATTTGACAGTGTTCATTAATGCCTATGAAGTTGAGTTGATCTGTTGTCCCATCACAAACCAGACCATTGAAATTGTACAGCAGTGTTACCCACATCTGCAAGGCTTACCTCTGGCTGATCACCCACGAGGTGACGAGGATCTAGAAATTGATGTCATGATTGGAGCCGATCATTACTGGTCTATGGTTCAGAATCACGTGGTAAGGGGGGAGCTCCATGGAGCAGTGGCAATTCGCAAAAGATTAGGATATGTATTGAGTGGTCCTCTGAATGCGGCAAGTGCGAATACACAGTTATCAACTGTTAACGTTTCCCATGTTATGAAAACTGAATGTCAATTAGTCATTGAAGAGAACTTAGTTTCAGATGATTTCTTACAGGAAAGAGGAGCTAAGTAAGTTTTGGGACTATGACACTCTTGGAGTAAAGGATAGAGAGGGAGATTTTCTTGAAGACTATCTTACCAAAGTGAAGTTCAATGGAACCCGTTATGAAGTGTCTCTTCCCTTCAAGACTGAACACCCGATTATTCCAGACAATCACTTGTTGGCACAGAATCGCCTTGTTTCTTCATTGCATAGAGTAAGGTCCAAGCCAGAATTGCTCCAACAACATGACAGTGTCATCAAGGAACAATTAAATGCTGGTGTTGTTGAATTGATTGACAAGAGTCATGATTTAGATACCCTTCCTGGAACTGCACATTACATTCCTCATAAAGAAGTAGTGAAAGAAAACAGAACCACTACTAAACTACGTGTGGTTTATAACGCCAGTGCTAAATCCCGCTATGAGCCAAGTTTGAATGATTGTCTTCTACCAGGTCCAGCCTTAACTCCACTGATCTTTGATGTCTTACTGAGATTTCGTCTCCATAAAGTGGTTTTGATTGGCGATTTAGAAAAAGCATTCTTGAACATTGAAGTCAATCCAGCAGAGAGAAACGTGTTAAGGTTCCTATGGGTAGATGACATCAACTCCCCGAATCCAGAAGTGATCACACTGAGATTCACTCGTCTTGTTTTGGTCTAGTTTGCTCCCCATCTATTTTGAATGTAACATTGAGGAACCACTTAGCAAGGTATGAGAACATTGATCCTGAATTTGTGGTTGCTCTTGTAAGAGCTTTGTATGTTGATGACTTTGTATCTGGAGAGAACTCGGTAATGAAGTGTTTTGAACTTTACCACTAGTTGAAGTTGCGGTTCAGAGAAGGAGGTCTTAATCTGAAAAAGTGGGCATCGAACAGTGAAGAGTTAACTGAAATGATCCAAAGAGCAGAAGAATCTTTGTCTTGGGAACCGGAGCTGTCTTGTAAGGCCACTCCTACATTGACCGAGCCTAACATTGAGGAAGAAGATTGGACAGTGTCAAATTCAAACAACACTGTGAGCGAAGAAACCGTTTTCAAAGTAATGGGAGTTCAATGGGATCCGATGAAAGATAATTTCGAGTTTGATCTTGCTGCCTTTTCTAGACTAGCCTTAGGGGGAACTTTCACTAAGCGGACATTACTGAGCAGTACTGCTCGATTCTATGATCCATTTGGCTTGCTGTCACCAGTTATCTTACCCCTAAAGTGCATGTTCCAAGAAATTTGTCATTTAAAACTTGGTTGGGATGAAGCTTTGCCGGAAGGTCTCGCGTCGCGCTGGAAGGAGTTACTACAAGACATGGGGGAAGTCTCAAGCATTGTAGTGCCTCGTTGCATCCTGGGTGATGTTCAAGTCGAAGACATCACGACTAATCAACGCATGGGTTCGCAGATGCTAGCAAGTCTGCGTATGGAGGAAATGTCTACATCAGGTTGACAACCTCTGGAACCAGTTCTGTTTGCCTTCTAGCCTCCAAAAAAAGAGTTGCTTCCTTGATCGGTGAATCAATCCCTCGACTGGAGTTGATGGCCGCCTTGACACTTGCGAATTTGATGACAGCCGTGCATGAGGCATTGACCTGCACTATGACGATATACGCTGTTTTCAATTGGACTGACTCTCAGATCGAGTGGTTGTGGATCATTAGAGAGTTTAAACATTTCAACAAGCTGTTTGTACAGAATCGAGTTCAGAAGATTCGAAGTCTGTGGAGTAAGGATCACTGGAGACATTGCCCGTCTGAGTCCAATCCTGCTGACATAGCGTCGCGAGGGTCTAAGAGTTTTGTTCTCGCCCACAGTGATCTATGGTGGAAGGGAGCTCCATTTCTCAAAGAAGGAGAAGTTCAGTGGCCAAACCTACCTGATAATCCAATTGGTGACAGTACAGTCCCTGCAGAAGAAGTAACAAAGGAATTGAGAAGGAAACCTGAAATTTCAAATGTTATGGCAGTATCCGTGCAGTGCTTTAAGAACATTTCAGAAATCATCTGTCCAGAGAGATTTAGTAGTCTCAGTAAACTTGTCAGAGTAACTGCTCTTGCGCTGAAATTCATCCAGAGGCTCAACAGGAAGATAAAAACAACTGACATCAGTATAGAGGATCAGAATATTGCTACGAATATCTGGTACAAAGACGTTCAAGCCAAACTTGAAGAAAAGGAGAAATCAAGTTCGACTTGGGACCAGTTAGGAGTCTTTAAGGATGCCAATGGACTTCTGCGATGCAAGGGAAGAATCCAGAACTCTTCACTTCCGTACTCAACAGAACATCCCATTCTGTTATATCTAGAAAGCAGAATTTCACTAAGCTTGTGATCATGCAGTCCCACGAAAACGTGAATCACAATGGAGTTGGAGAAACTCTTACTGAAATCCGATCCCAATTCTGGATAATCAAAGGAAGACAAGCTGTTAAGGATGTACTTTCCAAGTGTATTCATCTCAGCTCTCGAACTTTCAAATTTTATTTTAGATCACTTTGTATGTCTGGAAATCTTATATTACCTCTAGCCCCCAGAGGTTAGTGCGCCTGCATTTGGTTGGGGAATACGTTCCTATTTTCCCACTGGGTTTTTGGGTTTGCGTATCAGGTGGTTGCACATGCTTTAGCCTGAGTGGTTCTTACTTTATGTTTACCTTTTAACTAGTATCTTACCTGAGCTTTGTAACGATACTCGGACGGCATTAAACACTCAGGCTCATAGTTCGAGCTGCACACCCATCCTTGTGTACGAGTCATGAATATAAATAGGAATACAAGGCTTTTTGGAGGGAGAATCTAAATGCTCATTTAGGTCCTTTTTGGTTAACTCTAATATTTCACTGTTATTTGTAAGCAACCAAAAAACCAAACCCATTTTTTATTTGAAAATGGGACGCCAACAAGTATATGAAATACTGGCGGGATATTAATTTTTTATTTTTATTTTCGCTGATGATGCAATGGGTTTGTACCTGTAAAGCAACAATAATTTATTATACAAATTCCAGTAGTGATTTAGCTCAGAAGACTTAGGAATGCATCCATATAGTACTTGGGTAACCATACACAGGTCTGCTGAGTAGCAGCTTCTTCTAAAGCAGAACCCTTAATGTCTTGACATATCACAATTATTGAAACGTTGCCAACATCAAAATGGTTACTATTTTTAAACGTCACAATAAGTCATTACTGTAAGAGGAACAAGATATTAGTATCAGTTTTAGGGAAAAACTGTTTTTGCAACCTTAATTACTGCTTGTAGCATTGTCAATTATATTTCTCACAATATATAAAATGATTGCTTTTAAATCAAGGTAATTGTACACTTCCAATGCTGTAAAATTCAAAATATAATGAACGATTTCAGTCAAAACAATATTTTACAGGAAAATGTGCACACAGTCTAAATTATTGCATACTATACACATTGTAAAATACACTGTTGATAAATGTATTAAGCTGCAGTGTATAATAGTGGTTACAAAGATGGATGTCTGTATACACTAGAAAAGACAATTCGACACACAGTAACAAACTGTCTTAAGCTTTTACATTAGTCAAGCACTTAAAGCTGTAAGTTTCTTACCAGTGGAGAACAGTGTGAACTTCATCACAAACAATGGTATAACATTCTGCCGGCAATGCAGCTGTGAAAACACTTTCCCCAACAAATGATTTTGGACTTCCGTACAAAAATTGAGATCTAACTCTTCCTTCAATGATATAATTATCTTGCTTCTCACTTTCTCCAATGGAAGCAATGGAGGCTTCATAACCGGCGAGCTTTTTGCTGGGGCTTCAATCCTGGGCTATTCTAGCACTGAGGGAGACTGTGACTCTTCCTTTCTGTTGAACAGGGGATTTTCTGAGATGCAATCGGTTTCGACGGTATGTCGTCATCCGTGAATACTTCGTAGGACCTTGGTCCTACTTTAGATTGGACAGCTGCTTTCAGCAGTTCGGGTTTGCTGGGTCTCTTGATACATTCGCACCACATGTCCAGCCTCTAAACAAGGAAGTTGCTTGGCTCCTCTATTGTAGTAGTAGGTCTGGCGTCGTTGGTTAACCAGCAATCTGTCATGTTGATCCTCCGTTACCTTGGGCTGTAGCAAGGTCGGAGTAGTGGGCAGCAAGGTCGGCGACTCATTAACCTTTGAACAGGGCTTGTATCAAGGCCTTGGGTGGGCGTGTTTTGGTAAGCAAGCAAAGCCAGATAAGTATCAGCTCCATCTCTCTGCCTTTTCATCAGATGTTTCGCCGTTTTGACGGCATTTTCGGCTTTGCCATTGCTCTTGAGGTAATGATGGGAGGATGTGACCAGTTCAAATTTCCATTGCTTGCTGAAATGCTCGAATTCGTCAGCGGTAAACTGTGGGCCATTGTCTGACATCACCACATCACCAAATATTTCAGATCACTTGACTGGTCACAGTGAAGTCTAGAGGATCTACCTCCCAAAACCCCGAATTAGTAATGTACCATAATTAGGTAATTGTTGCCATTGCAATGAAATAGATCCACAGCTACCTTGGCCCACTAGACTTTCAGCTAGGAAATCCGAATAGATGAAATATTTTAAAGCTAGGAATGAAGGAGAATGAATGATATATGAACTGCGGATATGAAATCAAGTGAAGCTATGATCTTCGCAGTTATGAACGCAATTTTTACAATTGCGTAGAGAAGCCTCACGGGACCATTAGAACCCACAAATGACCAGCTCCCAACGTCAGTGGCTTCATAGCTCAGTTGGTTAGAGCGTCGCGCCGGAATCGCGAGGTCACGGGTTCAAACCCCGTTGAAGTCCTGAATTTTTCAAGCTTCTCTACGCAATTGTAAAAATTGCGTTCATAGCTGCGAAGATCATAGCTTCACTTGATTTGTTTATTCCTTTGACAGCTCGCTGACACGACAAGCACGTAAGCATTTATCAAGGTCTAGGCCAGGAGATTTTAATAGCTCCTTTTGAGGTGTTGAGTTACCAATTCCACAGATATTGAATGAATTGCCAGTAAGCGGATCCCTGTTTGTACGCGAAGGGTTCTGGGATCGCCCGGGGGCAAACATTGCAAGTCGCTGTAAGAAAATGTATGGCAGAAACTTATTTCGACGTCCACAAAACGATTTTCGAGAGCCATCAACGATTTTTTCGACACAGATTTATTAGAAATCGATTTGGGCAATGTTGATATGTGGCAAGTGTAAGTTTTTGTTTGAATAACCGTTAAAAATGACATAAAATTTACTCGGATTACTCATTGCTCGCGTGAGGATCCGTTAGGTACAAATCTGGAGGAAATAACACAATGAAACCTCTTTAGTTGTATTTAAGTGTGTTTAGTCTGTTTTCTTATTAGTTAGCGGTCTTGCGTAAACGAATTATGGCTTCTGGAAATATACCTGCTCAAAGGAGAGAGGTCGTTGTCAGAGGAGATGGAAATTGTTTTTACAGAGCTATTCCTCTTTGGAGGGGTGAAATAAGCGATGAGAAACATTTAGGAAATCCAGAGGTTACGTTCTTGTTTGAATGAGAATAATCCAATGGTTTTCGAGCCGCTACTACTTCCTACAAGCTCTGAGAGTCCAATCGCTTTAATGTAGTAAGATGATTCTTCTTAAGCAAACCATTTCAATCTCCTTCTGCCTCGAGGCAGCTGTTTTACTCCTCCTCTTCCACAGAATACATGTAGTCTGTACATGCAGTTGTACTCTGTTTCAATAGATTTAGATAACACGGGGAATTCATATTTGATATGCCCAGCTGTTACATATAAACAAACCTTTTCTTCTGTCAAACTACTATCTTCATGTAGAACTACATTCGAAACTACATGTATTAAAGTCACTGGATCTAAGCAAACTTGTCAAGCTCCACTATGACTTCGACCAATACAAAATGGCGTCATCTTCATGTACTAGTTCTCTGTAGATCTGATCTTTGGAGCAGGTGTTTGAGGTTTCAGTACTCCCACAATCATACTTTCGTATGAATAAAGTTGGTGTAGGACATTCAGAGGTTCTGTAACCTCGTAAAAAATATATTTCAATAGACCTTTGTACTCATCGAAACCTTGAATTGGTCACGATTAATGGCTCTAACCCACGACAAAACATCATTGTTATTCCTGGGCAAGTAAAATCTTAATATTCCAACGTGAGGGAGAATCTTTTGCTTCTCTGGGTACCTTCGATCGTTGTCACAACCCCACACAGCACAATGATCGCCACTAGGCATATTTGCAATATTACTTGAATTGCTGAGTTTAGAAAAAGGCCAAAAGCCAGCCCATACACTCGTAAATACAACTGAAAAGGCTTTATTGAGTTATTTGCTCCAGATTTATTCCTAATTTTGTATTATTTTGAGACTATTTCACAATAAATCTTACGCAAGCAAGGAAGTTAATCCGAGTAAATTTTATGTCATTTTTCACGGTTATTCAAACAAAAACTTACACTTGCCACATATCAACATTGCCCAAATCGATTTCTGATAAAACTGTGTCGAAAAAATCGTTGATGGCTCTCCAAAATCGTGTTTTTGGACGTCGAATAAGTTTCCGCCATACATTTTCTCACAGAGACTTGCAATGTTTGCCCCCTGGCGATCCCAGAACCCTTTGCTTATAAAGCACGGATCCGATTACTGGCAACTCAATCACGTATACGTACCAGGGAATCTCGTCGTTGACCAAAATTACAAGTCGAGACTAAAAGCTTTAAATCTGTCACGAATTCCTCATTTCCTTCACCTTCTTCTTGAGCCCTTGTAAAGAATCTATACCTTTCCACGGTTTCATGTTTTTTGGGGTTGCAGTGTTCCTCAAAGGTTCGAATTACATCTTCTAATGTACGATCAGTCGGTTGTCTTTCCAACTGAAGGGTTTCATAATTTCCCAACCCCTGCTTCCAATTACATAGAGGAAGAGTTTTACTACGTCCATGTATAAGCGTATCTCTTGACTCCATGTGGCCAGGTTTGCGAGAGGTCGCTTGCATCAAAATCCAATTCTCCTGGAGGCTTCAGTTGTGAAATACGTCCATGCGATGGGTTCGGAGCGTGGTGGCCCCCTGATGGCTGACTTTGAGGTTCGGACATTCTGACACCAAGTAATATTTATGTTCGTGTATTAGAGAAGGCAGTCAAGTCTCAAGGGACCAAGCGGTTGATTTTTAATAACTCCGCTACCGATCTCAATACAGATCTCACTTAAGGCTGACGTCACGACACACGTGAGTTGCGTGAACAACCTATTGTTGCAGTCCTCGCCGCCAAACAAAAGATCCCTCATTAGCCCCTTTTGTTCGTCCGCCAGCAATAAACATTGCAGTATTGTTACCTGTGTCTCTAGAGAGTGGTTGAAAACCACCTTTTACTGCTGGAGATGGACGCACATTGAAACCTTGGTGATAAAGAGCTTTATAAACAAGGATCTTCCAGGCGTTTTGGCGAACAAGGGAACATGGCTAATTTGAACTGGGAAACAGGGAAACACCAACAAAAGACAAAATATCTTAGGGAACAAAGGAACATAAACCATTTTAGGGATCAAAAGCTGAGAACAAGTTTCAAAGTAATATCGGGAATAAGGGAACGCCAGCAAATATGTTAAGGAAACAAGGAATCCTTGTCAAGAGCTGAAATGTAAGGCTTTTACCGAATCCAGTGGTGCAAATATAATACATCCTTTCTCAGAACGACATGCTCAAGTTCACAATTAACATCTGCTCGGGTTTTAGATCCTCAACATCTAGAAAAGACTTCTGACTTTCAACAACATGTGCTGGTTGGAGTAATGGCAGTCCTTTGTAACTACTAATGTGCAACTCGGGAAAACGTAGGCTGTCATACTTTGTCTCATGCACGAAAGTATTGCGGGAAAGTTTCAGTTTGATAAAGATGGTATTCATCCAGAAACGTAAAATTTGGAAGCGCTTGTAACTATATCTTGAAGAGGGCATTGAAAACTACATACACAAGGTAAGGGTACGTAAGGCATGCTTGAATTAAAACGATCTCTTCACGCCTTCGTAAATTTAAATAAATATTTATAAATATAAATAAATATAAATATTTACGATACCACGAGTCCGAAACACATTACAAAGCTCCGTTTGCTAGCATCCAAAACGAATTCCAGAGTGATCATCAATTGTTTAATCCCTGGTTGGGAACCGTAAAACCTTGGTGAACAAACAAGTATGGCGAAATAACAGTGCTGTGTATAAGAACAAACGAAAGGGACTTGAGAGTTGCTGTTCGCCGATTGGGCACAATAATACAAAGGATTTTTTTGAGCCCAATAAGGAGCCAGCATTCTCCAAGCCGTTTGAAAATGGTCTGGTGAGACTCGATACCCAGGGACTCTTTCCCCCGTTGTTGAAGACTTTCATCGCCTTTTCTCCTTCCCCGACTGACTGTCCCTGGGTCTCCAAGGATGGTTAAAACTAAGAATGCCCTTGGGTTACCCATTTTGTAATAATAGTTTTTCAGTCTCATTAAGGAAAGAACATAATAAAGAGGAATCAGCATGTCACAGGTTGAGGTATTTGAGAAATAATTCAGCGGTGGCTTTGTTGTCAAACAGGGTGAAAGGCAAAAGTCGCCGAAATCATTTCCATTTTTATTGGTGTAAATTCCTCATTTGAGCTGATATGCGGATTTATCCACCTCAGTCTAGGCGGACACGAAGGTTCTGGCTTGTGGTCTGGAGATGGGCTTCTTGTCATTACCATACTTGGAATAGTATTATGGGTTAAAAGAAATAAAGCAGTGCTGGTCTTTTACTTGGTGATCTGCATCTTGTGGGTCATCGTGTGTATTGGGCAGGTTATCATTGCCTTCCTTGCTGGGGCTATCTGTCGTCTTATTCGTGCAGTTCTGGAGCAGGAATGTATCCAGATTGAAGACAGTTGTCACTGGAATACAGATCAGCAAGAACCCATACCAGTTAACTGCAGTGACATCAAGACCATTGAAAGCTGCCGCTTTGTGACCATAATGATTATTGAAAGCTTTGGTACCATTTTGACACTGGCTGGTTCCATCATTGATTGCATGGGCATATGCTGTGCACGCCCAGAGCCCGCCAGTATGGCCGTGGTACAGCAGCCCGGATATCCCGTAACGGGTGTGACAACCACCCATAATGGATACCCTGGACCTGAGCAGGCTTATGCAGAAATGCTTATGCGGCTTCTCTTCCTCCAGACAACGGGTTGCCTCAAAAGATGTAAACTTCTAATGGCTTAAACGTCCTGATGTAATCTGTTGTAACCGAGCTTAATGTTCTAAAAATAGTTACATAGTTTCGAAGTACTTTTTGAAGAAGAAACTTTTGTTAAAAAACTGCTGACTAATTAGATTTTCTACCTCAGTCTAGGCGAACCCGAAGGTTCTGGCTTGTGGTCTGGAGATGGGCTTCTTGTCATTACCATACTTGGAATAGTAACATGGGTTAAAAGAAATAAAGCATTTCTGGTCTTTTACTTGGTGATCTGCATCTTGTGGGTCATCGTGTGTATTGGTCAGGCTATCATTGCCTTCCTTGCTTGGGCTATCTGGCGTCTTATTCGTGCAGTTGTGAAGCAGGAATGTATCCAGATTGGAGACAGTTGTCATTGGAATACAGATCAGTAAGAACTCGTACCAAT
Organism: Montipora capitata; assembly: GCA_949126865.1. Classification (NCBI taxonomy): domain Eukaryota; kingdom Metazoa; phylum Cnidaria; class Anthozoa; order Scleractinia; family Acroporidae; genus Montipora; species Montipora capitata. The sequence continues at coordinate 57,220,346 of OX421448.1, forward strand.
TAACAACTGCAGTGACATCAAGACCATTGAAAACTGCAGCTTTGTGACCATAAAGATTATTGTTATCTTTGGTACCATTTTGACACTGGGTGGTTCCATCATTGATTGCATGGGCATATGCTGTGCACGCCAAGAGCCCGCCAGTATGGCCGAGGTACAGCAGCCCGGATATCCCGTAACGGGTGTGACAACCACTCAGCATGGATAGCCTGGACCTGGGTAGGCGTATGCAGGACAGCAGCCTGTTGGAGCCAGTTCTGCGGCTTTTCCTCCAGATAACGGGTTGCCTCAGAAGATGTAAACTTCTAATGGCTTAACCGTCTTGATCTAATCTGTTGTAAACGAGCTTAATGTTCTAAAAATAGTTACATAGTTTCTATCATGAACTATGTTTTCTTTTTTGAAATTTTGATTACAATTCTTATTTTATAGTCATAGCCGCGCGGAGGCTGGTACTATAACACGTGATTGACAAATTGAGAGAAAACCGTGTAGAACCGCCATTTTGTTCGTTGTCAATATATTCAAAAAAACGTTTGTTGTTCTATGCCTGCTGGTACAGAACAACCTTGTCTGTTGTTGTTTATCAAACTTAAATGGTCAAAGAATAAGAACATCTACGAGAAACTACTCAAAAGAACAGTGTTATTGCTACGAGCCACCAGGCGAGCAGCAACACTAATCTTGACAGTCTTCCTTTGTTTGGTTAGGGTCCCTGTTAGCTGTATGCCAGAGAGGATCTCCAGTCCTCGATTTTGTGTCGTCCCGATATTTCGGAGTATGCGGTTTTTATGTTCAGTGGAGTTCTTCCTTAATTTATGCGTCGCTTCGCCAACCTCGATCTCAGAGTTTCCTGCGGTGGATGCTTCGCAACGTTGCTCACACGCTCATGATAGTTTCGGCAACAAAGGTAAGTTAAATATATAATTTCTTTTGCACCGTTCTAATGTATGATTTAAACTTGTTTACTGCTGGAAGTATTCATCAAGGTCGCAAAGGATTTAGACAATGTTCTTTTATCAGTCTTTCAGCAATGTTATGTCTGTTATGCATCAATCAGTTCCCCCCCCCCCCCACCGGGCAACCGCGGGGCATTTGCTCAAGTTGTCAGTCCCGGGGGTGGGGCATTCGCAATTTTATCGCCGCCCGGGGGCTGGGCATTAGCCTACCCCGCGGCGACCCCCGGGCATTTGACACACGTGATTTCGAATTAACATGGAAGAGCATGGAAGAGTATTTTAAACAGAGTTAACTGAATAGAGGGTAATGTGAAGTGCTTTATTTCTATCCCATATGATTTCTATCCCATATAAACCATGTGAGCGTTAGCCCAACGATTGGTCTTGAAGGCCAACGTTTGTATAAACGTAACCTTTCCTTGTACTTGTACATGTTCATTGCCGTGACTTTAACATCTTCAGATGGGCACTGCTGGAATTGACTGATGCATTATGTGCTCAGTTTTTCGCGAACAATGGACTGCCGTTACCTTAGATCACATCCTTGCCGAATGTGATCTATTTTTTCTGGATGCTCTTGGGAGTAGATTAGTTGTCGGTCAAATATCCGGTCTCAGGTTGAATCCGTTTTTATTTAGGTTAAATTGGTGATCCTCATTTTACATAGGTTGAAAATACAGTCTACCTAGTTTAAAGCAGCTATCAACCCCCCAAAAAGGACTGAAAAAACCTGTACCTTCCCTTACGCTCTGTCTCATGCATGTCAACACATCTTCTTAATGTTACGTAATATCTTATCGTTTTCTGTATTCAATGAACGAAGAACTCTACAAAGCACTTACCGCTACTCGAACTCGGATCATCCAGGCCTCGGTTGTTCAAAAGGTGGATAACACTATCCAGTGCATAGAGCGGCTTTCAAATGAGTGTCGTAACACCAAAACCAAAGTAATTACTTTGGCCAATCAAGAAGGACGGAGACAATCCAGTAAACCAATCAAAACTCGAAGTAATTACACGTAGCCGACACAAAGCGCGGGAAAATGTGCACGCGCGAGCCACACTTGGTTTTGGTTTCACTTCTGATTGGTTGAAAAAGTGGCGCGAGAACTTTGAACCAATCACTGAGTGAAGTAAATGCAAAACCAAAGCAATTCGCTAATTACTTTCGACACTCAATTGAAAACCGCTCTAAACACTAGCAAAACCAATTGAGTTGTCCAGTGGATAGTGATTTATCCACGGGATAGCGGTATCCACCCTTCGAACAACTGGGGCCTGATCTATAGTCCTGTGTCTTCACCACTACGCTACAGCGACGAACATGCTCAATCTATCATACTGTTCCTTTCATTATTTACTTTTGTATAATAAGTCAATTGATATCCATGTACAATAACCAACACTAATCCTAACCTGACCCAAATTTTTCTCTAGGCTTAATTTAGGCTCCAATTCAACCTAGGCAAAAACGGATTCAACCTGAGAGCGGATTTTACCAGCAACAGATCCATCCTTGACATAGGCCTTGTTTACAAGCAGGTAGGGTAACCCTAGTGCAAGGGTTACCCTAGCACTCATACATTTCTTCTTTTTTTCATCGACGTGTTTACAAGGCAGCTAGGGTTACCCTATCTGAGTGCTAGGGTTACCCTAGCTCTAGGGTAACCCTAGCTGCCTGGTAAACGTTCTGCTAGGGACAACTCGCCTACCCGGGACAACTTTTTAGCGGTTTTCATTGTGTTTGCGATGCTGGTGGTTACCAAGCACGCAAAGTTATCCCGGGTGGTAGGGTAACCCTACCTGTGAAAATTTGCTTTTAAACCCGGGCTATCTTTGACCCTCCTGCTAGGGTAACAATAGCAGCAGGGTTACCCTGCCTCTTTGTAAACAGGGCCATAGAGATGTTGGCCCTGAACTATCTGCCCAATGCGGCTTACAGTTGAAAAGTTCGTTGTAAGGACTTTCTTTAACTGAAAAAGAGTTTATAATTCAGTGATAATAAATCTTTTATGCATTGGCCAGTTTTTTCAAGGTTGGAGATGATGTCCGCAGGAAGTCGCCAAAAATTAAATACGAATAGCTTTTTGTGCAATAAATATATTTCATGTCTTGTCAGTGGGTTGTCAGGAATGTTATGCGTGTGAACGAAAATACTAATTTGGGTTTTTACTCAGTTTTGACCGAAAAAAGAGAACATTTAGCATGGCAGTGCCCTTTTAAAAGTTAAGAAGTTATACTTAAATTTCTTTGTGAAGACTTCAGTTGCCTTATTTATAATTCAGTTTTAAGACTGTCATATCTTTCATGCAGTTGAGTCAATAAAAAAATTGTTGTGTGAAATAAGTGTTTCCATGTTTAAATACTACTGCCAGCTTTTAACGTTGTGCAATTATTCCTCAATACTCAGCACTTTACTTGCAAATGCAACAACTAGTAATAAGCTCGTTAATGTAACCATATAGAAATGGCATGAACGCGGGAAAACATGCGTCGCTCATTTATATAACATAAATGACGACAAAGACGGCATCTACAACATTATGAGCTATCCGCCCAAAGTTCAAGGAAAATGCAATTTGTCAGTTAAGGCTAACAGGGAGCATATTCGCGGAAGCCTATTTAAAGGGCCGTCTTCAACCGACAGGCATTACGAGCCGTGGAACAATTTTCATATATGAAAATACAGCCAGAGATGAAAGTCATCCGATCAGATCACTCCGATAAGCAATGTGAATTTCCATAACAAAAACTAACGGTCGAAAAACCTGTCGGTTGAAGGTGGGCCTTTAAGATTGTAGTTAAATCGTTTAAGGTCAAACCTGTTTTATCTTTTGGAAAACGAGCTTCCTCGGGGGGTTGCTGTGAATAGCAAAGATGAAATTGCCTGTGGTGACATCCCAACACAAAGTTCAAATCTTCAATAGTAAGGGCAATTTTGTGAGATCCTTTGGCCGAAAAGGCAGCAATCCGAATCCTTCGATAAAGATGAAAATGTGTTAAAAGCAGACACATACGCGTTTTACTATGTTTGTTACTACTGCTTTTTGTGTTGTCAGTTAGGTAGTTTCTTGTGGTTAAGCGAAATTGAGTTGCAAGCCCAACAGTTCCTTCATTTAGTCCTCTCTCTGCCTTCAGCTACAGATTTCGCTTGCTTTTGCTTAGCGACATGATTTCGAAAAGCCGATTTCTTCGCTGTTGACAGTGTCCAGTATTATTTTGTGATTTTTCACGAAAACTAAATGTCAAACAGACCGACTCCTGTGTCACGGGAAACTGGCTCAGATTGCTCGATTTCTTCCAGAGTCTTATTCAATGCTTTCCCAGGTTGAATCACTTCTCCGCTTGTGCTTTGCTTTTTCAAGCGCTGGTTCAATAACTTTTTTTTTTTCTTCCTGAACCATGGTCCTCTTAGTTTTTGCAGTTCCCTGCGACGTTTTGGTTTCTTTTTTCAGTTCGGACAGGATAATTTCCTTTTTTTTCTTTTTATTGCTTCTAGGAATGTTCCATCATGGTCTCAGCAAACCTCAGTTTCCGCATCTTGTTCCATGTTCCGAGCCCAGTCCTCGACATGTTTACTATGCTCATCTTTTCTTGTAAGTTACCGTTTAGCCTTTGAAGAAGAGCTGCGATATCGATCATGTGGGCTTCGGCTTCTTCTTTATAGTTAATTAAAGTTTATGACCTGAGTGATGCCAGATGACACAAGTTTGACAAACAATATCTTTGCAATTCTGGCCAAAGACCATCAGCTCCTCTCTTTCATGTCCTTTTTTCGAGGCAAAATACGGGTCGCTTTAATAACTCCTCATAGTCCGTGTCTTGAAAAATTTTCACTGTTTTCACCGCCCCCACACGGTGATCTTTGCTGTAAATTATCAGCACTCCTTAATATACGTTTGGCTCGACCAAACGACTACGACAAATTTCTGAAATTGCCAGAAGGGATTTACCATGGACATGATTATCTTCAAGCGAGGTACCATAAATGGATGGCGATGAAGAATGTACATGTAATGATTGCTTTCTCCGGAGACAAACTTGTCAGTCTGGTCTGTGGTTCTGTTATCGACAAAGGAAAGACGGAGACAATCCAGTAAACCAATCAAAACACGAAGTGATTACACGCAGCCGACACAAAGCGCGGGAAAATGTGCACGCGCGAGCCACGATTGGTTTTGGTTTCACTTCTGATTGGGTGAAAAAGTGGGGCGAGAACTTTGAATCAATCACTGAGTGAAGTAATCATAAACCAAAGCAATTCGCTAATTACCTTCGACACTCAATTGAAAACCACTCTAATAGAGCCAAATTCCTAAAAGACTTTTTCGTTGTTGTTCTGTACACCAATATGGCCGCCATGATGTTAGGTGCAAGCCAAGGATTATCCTGAATCCTCTTACAAAAAAGGTTCTTACAAAAGAAGATTGTATTTTATTGATAGTGACCTTGGCATACCAGGGCAAAAAATACGCCAGTTCGAATTCTCGGAACAGAAGTTAAGCCTATGAATGTTCTATTACTAGGCTACAAATTACTACAGGAAAATCGGAGACAAATGAGTGAAACGCCAGTTTTGTATTACAATATCTTATATTAAATAATCGACTTCGAGCTCCAAAACACCCATAAGTTGTCTTAGAAAGAGAGAGTTGCAAAAGCGGCTCTTGGTGGTCGATCTTTTTATTCTTTGGCCTGAGTATCAAGTCTTCCAGACTGGTGAACGGAAAGAGAGATTGAGCCAACCGGAAGAAGCTTCTCTCCCGCTCCTTCACGCTTGGAAAGCATGATACCCAGGCTACCGATTCTAAGATGCAGCTACAAAGTAGCTTCGGTCCTTTAAGTACATACCAATGACCAAAGCTCCAGGAATCGGTTCTTTTTCTTTTTCTTCTTCTTCTTCTTCTTCTTCTTCTTCTTCTTCTTCTTCTTCTTCTTCTTCTTCTTCTTCTTCTCCACTAACACAAGTGCCATTCGGGTAGCAAACTTGCGCGACTACACCTTTCACACTCCATTCACCTGTGCCTTTTGGATTCCAGTTCTCTCTCACGTTAGACTGGACAATATAACCGAAGTCGTAATTCTGAGGATTATTGTTCACCTTTGAAACATCGTCAATAAACTTTCCACTGAAGTGAAGGTGTGGCCACAAGAGATAATTCACGTAATCATCGTTGGGAAAAACACCTGAAACCTAACCAATTGAATCAGCTGAAAGAATTAACTTCTATGAGGAAATCTCAACTTTGAATTTGGGGTACGGGGTAGGGGGTGTTGCTGCAACAGCTAACGGTTACAAATTTCGCGTTATCGCAGTTAATTATTCCCCATAATTATACTGATAACTGAAACATAAAAAATCGCGGAAACGATAAATGGCTTAAAGACTAAAGACGATAATCTGTATTCTCTTTTTTTAAAAAGGGGAAAAAATTCGAAGAAAGGTGTGCACATTTTTTTTTCAAAAGTATGTGCTGCGTTTTTTCACACTTCACTAAAACCAACCTCGTTCCCAGGACCTTTTCAACTCCGCCCCTAAGCAAACGGATAGGTCCTGGGAATGAGGTTGTAGTAACGCTAAACAGGAGCCCATGAGTAGGAGCGAACAACTGCCCTACATTCCTGTCACGGCGTTTTCACAGACAGATTTATTATTAGCTTGAATTTCCCGCAGATGAGAATCCAATCACGAGAAACTAACTTGACGGCATTGCGACATCGGACCGGAACGGCCTCTCCTTTGTTGGAAAAAGTAGTCTAAAAATAGCTTGGTCTGTTAAAAACGCCGAGATACAGGCTGAGAGATTCTGTACATGAGAAACACGCCCCGGCGTGAGTTCCATACCGGGATGACTTCTCGATTTCATATCGTGTTTGCATGAAGGCGTACACATCAGGTTGATTAAATAAATGCCATTTTGGATTGACAAATTCACTCATGCGCTACCCGTCCCAGTCCACCCAGAGATCAGGGTCATACCGAAACGAGTGGATGCTCCTCGTTTTGCATGACACTGTTGCAAGATTTCGAACCGGAATGAAATTCTCGCTCTGGTACAGAACTCGCGCCGGTATGACATTTTCTGGTGGTATCATGTAAACGAATGCACAGCCACAAGAGAAAACCTGGGTAAACTCGCTCTGGGACGAAAGTTGCCACGGCACCAAGTAAACACCCCCTTAGTGTGGGAGTTCTTCGCTCCTCCGCGATCCTCATGGGCTTCTGCGCTAAGCTATTGATCAGAAACACTTAGTTGAAGCATAACGACTTATACGTATAACAGCGACTTTTTCCGCTTGCCGCGGAGTATCTCTGGAATGAAAGAAGGTATTCCAAAATAGAAAACACCATTCTTTACCATTTTGAAAGGTCTTTAAAATAAGCAAAAGCTGTTTTTTACTTCATAGGCTTCGTAATAGTAAAGATGATTTAATTAATTAATTAATTAATTAATTTAGCTAGTGTTTGTCACTGACTCATGATATATAGCTAATCGAGTCGGGTGGAAGCAAAGAGAAACACAACAAGATTAACATTTGGAAGAGAAACCGAAAAACGAAAATTACAATTATTGTATTAAATTATGGTAATAAGAATTTAATTTAATTCAAGTAGAAGTATTCAGGTAACCAGTATCAACGCAACAGCAAAAAAAAAAAAAAAAAAAAAAAAAAAGAAATTAAATACAGCACTTAAAGGATGGATGTAGTTACAATAACAGAAGTTTATATATATTAAGGATGTTAACTCGGTTCCTTAATTAAATCCAACAGATACTTTAAGTTAGGAACAATCGTTTTTTTAATTAGGGCGCTAAGGCCCGTTTGAAACGTCGCATTTTACATGTGCCGAATCTAATGCAAATGAGCGAAAACAATAGAATTTTCTCATTTGCATTAGATTCGGCACATGTAAAATGCGACATTTAAAACGGGCCTAATCGTCTTTACTGTTTTTAAAAGCGGAGTCTTTGTAGTCAGGAGATGCATTTGACTATCTTCTGTGCCCAGGAAGTGGGGAATTTGACCTTTGCCTGCGTGGGGTGGGGAAAATTGAACCGGAAGTGTCAGGTTTCAAATAATTCTTTTTTTTTCGGGCGCCGAAGTCGCTAACAGCTATAAAACACGTGCAGGGCTCATGACACGTGTCAGTGGACGAGATGGAAGAGTTTAAAGAAAGAGATGTAGCATTTGTGAGCGATTGGCTTACAAAAAAGGTCTTCAAAAGGTTTTCATTAAAGACGGCAGGAGCCGACGCCGATTGTTCTTTAATATGACAGACAAATCCTTGAAATCCGACGATAGGGTAGGACATTTGACCACCATTTTGGCCCGAGGAGGCGGGAATTTGAATGATGCAATATGCCCGGGGGGGGAGGGGGGGGGGGGGGTCGATGTTAAAGTTTCGAGTTGATCGGCGCATTAGCCGAAACATCAGGGGCATGCAAAGATAATCTCCGGTGAAAGAGGTGTTCGGGAGAGTCAAACTGTTCTCAGAATCATTTGGTTTTACGTTGCCAATTGAAACATCTAAATATTTCCGCTTCGCTAAAACATCTCCTAAAAAATTCGTAACCGGGAAAAAGTAGGTCCTAACGTTTTCGGATGAGCAAATGGTTCGGTTTGAAGTTGTTAGAAGGTAACGTTCAACTAGCAATTTCTGAGATGAAGATATCCGGTTCCCTAAAATTCTCGAACATTCGATATCCGAACAGATCAATTTCTTCTAGGTGCTAGAAACATCCCTTTAGACAGTCTTAATACATTACAAGGAGCCTCGAAATGTCTTTCAAAGGCTTTTGGCTTGATGTCCTTAATTTGTGCTGGTTGGGTACCCTTGAAATGTCTCATGTTAAGCAACAACCAAATATCACCAGTCAGCGACAAACACTAGCTTTGCTATTTCCGGGTGGGATTGTTTACAACTTTTGTAAAATATTGTTATAATGTTGTTATTGTCGTTGTTGTTTCGTGGCACAGTCCTCTCAGTCATCCAGTCACTCAGGCCACAAAGATACGACTGCATTTTATTTGATTGATAGGCCTTATCACGGTTTTCGACGCCATCTTGACGGGTAGGCAAAGCGGTCAGAAATTAAAGTGTTTGTATGGGAATCCGATGGCAAATAACTTCTTCCAAAATTGAATTTTTCACAATTTCTGAATCGCAGCGTTAAAATACTAGGTAGAAGATTGTATTCACCAAGTTTGAAAGATGTAGAGCAAAAATGTTGCAAGGAAACCTAAACATTATTGCATTGACATCAGATATCGGTTTCATGCATGGACTTCCTGTAAAGTAGCTTTAAGCAAAGTGAAGTGCCACGTAAAATAAAGTTCTGTATTCATGGATTCAAGTTAGCCCTGGTCTGCAGTCTGCGTTTTACACTGACTAGTTATGAATTTTGGTTTTGCATCGCGATGCTGTACGCTTGTAACCGTTGTTGCGGCAATGTTCTCCCAAATATTATGCTTTCTACCCATCGCCAATAATCATATTTTAACCACAATTCGCGCAATCATGGCACTGTCTGATGCAAACACTTTTCATATGAAACATGATTCATTCGTGATCAGACTAATCATGTTTCGGCCCGGTGTGAACACAGTATAACTTCCTTATTAAGTATATCGCATACTTTAATGCTGTATCTCAAGCCTGCATGCGATGTTCGCCCTTTCGAGCTCTGATAATTATAGTTGTTTAATGTTTAATGTTTCTTGAAAAACAAGCACCTATGACACTGTGTTCCAACAATTCAGCTTACCTTGCCCTGAAGCCGAAGTATCCTGGCTTCTCGAACCTATTGCATCTTCTGCAGAAGGCGACAATACCTTTTCACTTCGCTCACTCAGCCCGGGAGTGATCTTAGTTGCTCTTGCAAGCAATAAAAAAATCAAAAGATAGAAACTCATTTGAGGCAAATTCTCAAAACAGATAACGGCTGAGAAGCAATACTGATAGTTCAAACGTTTGAAATAGCTTCGTTTAATCCGTCCAGGATAACAAAGGAGACTAATGTTGCGCATGCGCCTCAACACCCCAAAAGCCCTTCAAATTCGAAACGCGGGAACATGAGAAATGGCGGATATAGTGCTGGCATCGTTAATTTTCATCGCATGTTTCTAAAAGGACGGCACACAATGAATGCAAAGATGATGAGTCATTTGAAAGACTTGGGCATTACCTTATCTTTATGACTGATACTGGTTCAATACAACGGGAAATACGGCGACGGATCACAAATGAAGCGAAGATGGCGAGTCAAAAGTGTGGCGATGAATTGCAGAACTTGCAAGGAGCAGAGGATAGTTTTGCCTTCCTGGCGTTGTTTTTCCTTATTTAAGAGACTTCAACTCAAAATGGAGTGCTGTTTGATAATAAAGTAAGTCGGATTTAAATTGAAATGTGAGTTTACATTCAAAAATATGGGTAATCTGGCGTTTGAAGCGAGGACAACGATAAATCAGCTAACAAGATGGAGTCGAAAAATGGCAGCCCAATGGTGAAGAACATCTCAATTCGCTATAAAGCTTCCCAACCTTGAAATTTTGAACCACATGGTCGAAGTAGAGTCGGGAATTGTTCTAGGGAAGAAATAGGGCTGATTTTGAATCGTGAAGCGAACAGATTAAGCCAAGACGCAAGTATTTACTTTACGGTAACCGGTCGCGTCGCCCACAAGTTAACTCGCCTACACCGAAGTTAACTCGCCTACACGTTTGAAGTTAATTCGCCTACACATAGAGTTAACTCGGCTACACATTCGAAGTTACTGTTGATGTTATAAGATAAAGAAAAAACAAGAAGTTTACTCGACAACTATCAGGCAGAAAAACGAACCATCGATCGGATATCCGATTTGAGTTTTCGTCTGTCAGCGGCATTTAATTTCACATCATTCTTTTCCAGTTCACTTTTGACTGCGCGGCCGGATGGTTTTCGTCGATTCGCAAGAATTTCATGAACTGGGAACAATAGACTCGGTAACAATATCACATAACATTATCCTTTAAAATGGCGGATTTTACTCTCGAAACATTTGTCATATAATTTTTGAGGCCTCTTTCACGTAAAGAAATTACTTACCTTTTTACTTTAAAGATTTCTTAAATGGTATCCTACCCTTTCATACAATTTGGCATGAAATTCTATAGTTTGGACGTTAAAGTGCCTATAAACCCGAAATTTTTTTTTTGCTTCGAGAAATCTTTGTATCGCTCTGAGCAAAATGGCGCAAAAATTTTTGTTTTTGGGTAAAACCGGAATTTTTTACGAATTTTTAAAGTGCGGTTTTCTCTGCCCGCGACCGGGTAAAAGGGAGACTGGGCCTAGTGACGTAATTCCCGGACATTAGCATCAGGCAAAAATCAACAGAGGAGACGCGTAGTTTTGTGGTTTTCCCTGCGTGCCGGTGAAAACAACTTCTGTTCGGCTGACGTTTGTAACCAGCGTACGTGTTAATCAAGAAATGGCTTCGAACGACTTCATTCTGTCCTCCAGTTCAGATACGGAAGTTTCAGAAATGGAAGATTACGAGCTGGAAGTTGAAGGTTCGCCAAACTCGAGCTTTGCGGCCAGCGATGAGGAAGACACACACAAGGCATATGCTGACGATCCCCTAGCGGACGAAGAGTGGCTAGAGTTGTACGAACAAGAAAGAAAGGAGGAAGAGGCCCTAGAGAAGACACTCCAAAAGCGCCTAAATGGTACAGAAGAAGTCCGAGACTGGTAAGTTGTAGCGATCTCACTCCCGTTGTTGCTATCAACAAGTGCGAACTTGTTAGAATGTCGACTACATCAATACTGTTACAGCTAAATAGCCATGCCCGAAACATTATTTGTATGTGTATTTCTTTATTTAAATGCAGGTGTCAGTGTGGAAATTGTGACCTTCAATTTTTACAAAATATCAGTAAGTGCTACTGCTGTTGCGAGTTGGAAGGTTGCGTCGAAGCTCTGACTAGCGACCTGGTGCTTCAAGACCTACCTGAAGACGCCAAACTCACTTGCATTACTCAGCATCCAGGATTCAACCCTGTCTGCCTGCAGAAATGGAGCCTGCGATTGGCATCGCATAAGTACAGGACAAAAGAAAAGAAAAAATATAACCAAACAGGATCAGAGGAAAGGTGAGCAGTTTTCTTGCGCACTGCTGTCAAGATGTTATCATATGTAACACAACACTCGGCCTGGAATTAGGACGTTTAGACACCGGGGAGCAAAATATTGAATATTCGCTTGTAACGAATACTTGAAGGTGAATTTACATTGCATACAGTGTATATTGATTTCACTCTGGTTTAAACAGTTCACAAAATACTAACCTTATCTTTGTTCTAAGAAGTGAAATTGTAATGCACCTATCAATGTCAAGCCCGAGGGTGGGGTTGGGCAACCCACGGTAATTTGACTGTGGCATGTGTCCCCAGGGTGGGGATTTTGATCGGATATTATGCATTTGATCTTCCAATTTTATATAGTAGAAGAGAAGTAAACCATTAAAAAATGTCAACATCCCCACCCCATTCGTGACCCCCTCCCCCTCGGGCTTGACACTAATAGGTGCATAAGCACTGACTTCTTTTCATTGACCCCCCATACGTACATTGTATTTTGTATGGCACATCTCTCTAGAAATGAAAGGTTCTACTCCCGTACATGTAAGCATTTTAAACATTTTGACTAATGCATTGTCCGTTTGTTTGTTATATCCATTTGCAGTTTTCTTAGAATTGTGTCCTATCGGGAGTTTTCTCGCTTGGTCTATGGATTATTGGGGAACAGGAGGATCCCTTTGCCTGCATGTGCATATGCTGCAATAAGGAAAACATTTCCGTGCGACAAGGATGAAGAATTTACTGGATTCAATCTTGAAGATGAAGATGATTGAAATTTAGCCCAACAGAAACCTAAAACTAAGCAAGTAACTCTTTTAACAGGAGGGTAACCCAATATAAGGCTTTGCTTGTGTGGAAGAGACTCGTGCTTTATTTCATAGCGAAGGGGGCTTCCTTTCACTTTGTTTGGTATATTTTGTTTGGTCATATTCAACCTTTCCCAAAGCAAATCAGTGGATCTGTCACCAAATCCCAGCTTATGGAATGATTGTTACTCAGTCATTTAAGTATCAAAAAAGGTCTTTATTCCTCGCAGAAGGAGGGTTACAAAATACAACAATATAAATGTGAAAGAATAAAAAGAATTAAATGCAGACAACTATGTTAACTTGGTTTTTTCTGATTCTTGGGACAAGTGGAAACTTTGCTGTGCCCTTTCATGGGGTGTCTGCACAGGGAACACCTCTTTGGTGTTTTGGATGCTGTCCTAGGGTTTCCAGGTTCTGGCTCCTGAACTTCAGCTACTGAAATGTAAATGTAAAATTTATGAGCATTCTTTTTCACCATACATAAATTTACAGTTA
>OX421448.1:57241229-57243729 GCA_949126865.1 Montipora capitata
TCGAAAGCTCCAAGAAAAGACATACAGTAATGGTATCCCTCGATTGCACTATTACCATGAACATTTCCAGTGTAGCTCTCACTGTAAGAAACTTGGTAGGCAGTATCAAACACTCTTAACATTGATGGTAACTCTGCCAACAGCAAAAAAGGCAGCTGAATGCGCCAACCTTGAATATAACTGATTACCAACACCCATTATTTGTATCAAATCATTACGACAATAAATCCGCCCATTGTTGTGGTATATGAAAGAACTCAAACTCATCGCAAAAATACTGTTGTCCAGCATTTTGACGAAATACTCTAAAGTTGCCTTGGCTGTAAGGTGCTCAAGATTATAGTTTTACTGGGGTCCACAATGGGACCAGGGTTCTTCTTTATATCGGAACTTAGTTTGAACTTACAATAATTAATTCTGTGGTTATGACTCGTGAAAAGTGACGAGGGTAAAACACATGCAGGGTTGTCAAAAAGTTTTTAAGTAGATGGAGATAAACAGAAAGTAGAAGGCACCTGGTGTCGCAGACAACAGTACTGGCGAGGGGTCTGGGGGCCGCCCAGGCCCCCAGCGGGGTACAGGGGCAGCGTCCGTTGGGGTCCAGGGGGCGACGCCCCCGGGAGCAAAATGGATTTGGTGTTTTCACACTTGCTAAAACTGCCTTTCCTGAAAGCAATTAATTCTAACAATCTTTTTTCATAAAAGAAAATCATTTATCAGTTACTTGTTTTACCTCTTTATTGAATTTGTCTTTAAAAGTGTTTTCACCCTTTGTTTAACATTTCAGTCGTATTAAATTCCCCAGTAGTTTGATAGTTAATTTGAAAGCTAGTTTTAGTTTTCTTGGCTCTTGTATGTACACTCACATGTATCATACTATACTCTTAAATGCTAAGAAGGAAAATGAAATAATAAAGTTCCTGATGCTGGGGAAGTTTACTAACTATTTCTGCAATAAGAAATTATTATGATAGTGTAAAGGAATTACAAGAATCACTTTGAAATTCTGTCAAAAGTCATCATCACTTCCACAGTCACTTTCAATTGCTGAATCATAATCAGGCTCTGGCAGGCCTATTGCACTGGCAACAGCTGCTGCTTCTTCTTCTGCACCACCCTCTTCATTCTCATTTAGGCTTTCATCTGCTGTGGTACCTTCTGCTACTTCACCATCATTTTCTCCATGGTCGCTTTGCACTAACTCTTCGTGGCCTTCTATTGGGTGAGACAATTCCACATTGATCTGGGGCTGGGCTCTTAACAGTTACTTTTTTCAAAATCGCGGGCCAAGTTACGCCAAGCTACAAATCACTTGAAAAAAAAAATTGGCAGGTCATCGACAAAAGTTATTCCACGCTACTAAGGAACAATGAACTTACCTTCATTTCTTGGTCTTTTGCTGAAAAAGTTAACTAAAGAGGATTGTCGCTTAGACATTTTGCGAGATCAGGAGCGAGACGTGATCAAAATACTTGTAACTTTCTGCGTTGTAATCATTTGTGTGTAAAGAGTCATATGATACCTTGTCGGCTGTTAAAAAATTCGTCATCCACGTGCAAAAATCTAACTTCGCGCGCAGGATGTTACAACAAATAGGTCGGTATAAAGAGGATTTTAAAACCAGTAACGATGAAAATAAATTTATCTTTGTTGAAAATAGCGTTACCGTAGGTAAACTATAAACAATGAAGTTACCTTCATTTCTTGATCTTTTGTTGAAAAAGTTAACTAAAAAGGATTGGCGCTTTGACATTTTGCGAGACCACGAGCGAGACGTGATCAAAATACTTCCGCGTGGTAATCAGTTGTGTATAAAGAGTCATTTGATACCTTGTCGGCTCTTAAAACATTCGTCATCACAACAACTTCGCGGCAGGATGTTACAACAAATAGGTCGCTATAAAGAGGATTTTGAAACCAATAACGATGACAATAAATTTACCTTTGTTGAAATTAGCGTTACCATGAGTAAACTGGAAAGCCCATTTCAAATAGTCTTGCAAAATAGTGATTCGTGAAAGCACAGTCTGAAGGCGCTACATCAATTAGATTACAAGCAGAAACTCTTGTTAATGAAGCTAAGACGGAAACCCGAATAACTTTGATCGGAAATTGTATCTGTTAACTTGACGTTTGTTGAAAAACAAAGTTACCGCTAACCCGTAAAATATTGATAAATATGATAAGATATGGATCATCGGCAAGCTGTATGTAAGTTTATGTACACTCATACGATGTTCAGAAACGGTTTCTAATTCATTTGAAGACTATATTATGCTGTCTGAAGTGAAACAGTTACATTCAAGTGTACGAAATTATTCAACGGCTCCAATAAAGTTAACGAAGAAACTTGGAATCAGGTCTCGTTATGAGATGTTTGTTTACACCAGCAATAAGAATTTATTGGAACGCCACAGGTCCAGACGGGAACGTGAACCAAGTAGAATACAGTACCAGTGAAAAAGCTAAAGCGACTGTCGAAGGAGAATCGAAAGCTGCA
>OX421448.1:57246229-57253729 GCA_949126865.1 Montipora capitata
TTTCACTTTCAAAACTCTTTCATCACATTCGCATTTTGTGTTCACAGATAAACTTGATCTCAACTCATGATCACTAGCTCCATACTTTGGAACATTTTGGAATCCACTTTGCATGCAACTTGGCAATATTTTCGGCTCACTGACCGATTCGTTCCTGTACCGTTCCATATTTTCTCGCGTGCATTCATTCGGTGCACTTTTCTCGCTGTCCATTTTACCGCTCTTCCCATATCGGACAAATAAACGTCACCTTCTTAGAGCCCGCGATTCTTGTGGTCAGCAGGCTTTGCCGATCTGTGGTGGAAACGTGAAAAAACTGGGCGAAAACTCAACTCTGGCCGCCGTGCCTGCGGCCAGAGTAATAATTTGAGTTAAACAGTTTAAATTTAAAAGTGGCAAGGCGCGCGCAAGCGACCAGCAAAGCGAGCAAAAAATCTGTAACTTCGAGCTAGTTGTTTGTTGGAAGAACAGTCATAGGACGTCCCCTCAATGCTATCCAGTCATTGTGGATACATCAAATACTAATTTTGCACAAAAATGTGGAGATTGACACTGATTCGTAGTTAAATTATTTATTAATTATTTATTTACAATGCACTTACACGTTTTCTTGGCACAAAATTTACACATCTCAGGCAAAGTATTATTTACATTTGTATAAAACTGCTTCAGGAGAGGGAAAAAAACGAAATTATTACAGATAAAGTAATTATATAAACTATACCACCAATAGAAATAAATGGTATATAGTTAACTATACTAAAAAGGAGATTGACACTGATTCGTATATAAATAGATTCCAAAATGACATAACCAGGTAAAACATTTTTGAAAGTAATCCATAATGTGAATACATTCAAGTTAACAACAACAATCTCAGAGAGAATAATATTATATTCTTAACTTTAAATAGTACTCAATCTACAGAACAGGATATCCCATTCAGTTGCAATATTTAGACTTAACATACTGGAGTACATACCAGCAAGTAAGGAAATCAGTACTGAGCAAAATAGTGTTCAAAAATTGCTTTTTTAAAATAGGATTTTAGATGTGCTGTTTTGATTATAAAGAGGAAGTCATTCTAAAAGTATTTTCCAATAATAGATAGGCAGAATTTTCTTACATTGGCTATAGCATGAAGAAATAAATACTGCAAAGATGCATCCTGAGTTGAATGATTATGTTGCTCCGAAACCAGTAATATGGAGAAAAATACATGGCTTATCGCTGCAAAGACGATCATGCACAAATAAATGTGTACATTTTAGCAATATCGTGAAATTTCAATAGACCTAAGGAAACATAATGTGGGATAGGGGAACATCATTAATGATTCTAATAACTTTATTTTTGAATTTTATAAGCTGTGACAATGGGTTTTCATAATCACTACCCCGCAACATAGAGCCATATACCGGTAGTAAATATGGCTAAATAAGCAAATAATAGACATTGATTAGACAGTCCAGGATTGTTATCACTTTTGATAACCACTACCAAAACAAACCATTAGCCAATCACTGCTCAAATTCTCGTCCACGTGACATTATTGATCACCAACTGCGTGAAAATTCAATATGGCGGACGATAGGGGCAAAGAGGAAGGAATTTTCAATGCTTATATGACAGTGAAATGCATAGAATGTGGAATGTTTGGGAAAAGTTATTTCGAGGCATTATTTTCAATACGTAATCTAACAACTGTTCCGAGTGAAATAACACAGTAAAGGAGACGACAACAGTTAAGCTAAAATGCACTGGTTATTCTTCGATACTGGGCATGATATTTTCATCAGTCATCAGTCGGCTTCTTTTTCTTGGGAGGCGAAGCTGGGGCATTCTGTATAAAATAAAAATGAAACAAGAAAAGTAAGTAAATAATTTCGTTTTTGAAACGGCTCTTAAATTCAGTGCCGAATGCACAGGAAGCGATGGTCCAACGAAGGGGAAAATTACGTTTTCTTTACACGTTACGACATTAATTTAATATTGCCAAAGCCGCTGAAATGACTCACTGTATGTGTGTGTACGGCTTAAATACCAAAAACATGTTACCGTACGAACGTGTTTGTTGCACGTCTTTGCACAACTTCGAGCAAAATTTCAAGGATCATTTTTTTGTTCTAATAAAGTAAGAGAAATGTATGATACTTTCAAATGGGCTTTAGTATTAATTTCTCTAGAACGTACTAAACTTTAGACAGAAACACATCATTCAACCAAATTAAAAAAAAAGTGTAAATAAAATAGAAATGAGAGTCCTCTTAATGAAAACGAAATAATGAAGATGCAAGAAACCACATTCGATGAATTAATACACCAAAACTCCAAATCATAAAATGACCAAAACAACAATTTAAACAATTAAACATCCACTGTATTCGGTGATTTAGCCAAATGAAGTACCCTCTTAGTTACCAGCCCTGTGATACTGTGTTGGTGTTTGTTACATGTACAAAGTATTTTAAGTTTTATAATATTTATTATATTTTGTCAATGACAATCTTTCTTTACTTGCCTCTTTATGCAATAGCATGACATCATCAGATGTGACAGAGAAATCATCTAGGAGATGCTGTTTCAGTCTTTGCTTCTTCCAATCTTTTGGGCCATTTACTGTTAATGAATATTAAAATAAGTATGATCAAGTAACAACATTAATAAAAATGTTCAATTAAAATTAAACCACTCAATTAAAATAAGAGTATGCAAGTACATATGTTGTCAAATGTGTTAGTTGATTATGAAAACAGTCAGCCCACCCCTCCTCTTTCAGGCAATTGACTCTAGCTCAGCTTTCTATATAGTGAGGATATCAATGACATCACCTATTAATATTAATGTGCCAACTGGAGCCTTATTGGATGCCAAAACAAAGGGTTCTTTTGTTCGGTGGTTGGCTTTTTTAAATATCAAAAGAAATTTGATGTCAATGTTTGTAAACAGATATCTTCCTTATAAAAGGAATTTTATAATTATGAAAGGCAGTCCCCATTAAAAAGCTGTCAATGTGAAGAAAATCTGGTCCACAATCTTTCATCAAAATATATTTTGTTCAATTTACATGCAAAGTTGAACATCCATAGACCCCGTACTAAAAAAAAATCTTCATATACACACACACACACAAAGGATTTCAAATTCCAGGGAAAGGAAGGGTGCAGAAAGACCAAAACACTCAAAGAAACCTCATTAGAATTTCCAGATTGGTGAAGGGGTGTCAAAATGCACCTTTTGTGGGGGAGGAATGGACATTTTATGGAACTACACATTGAAGAAAAAATCCTGCTAAATAAATCTCAAGGCTTTTTCTAAAAAACAGTTGTCAGGTTTAATTAAGCTACTGCATAATTGTACAAAATGTTAATGTTGATAAACAAAAAGGAAAAAAAAAAACATTTTATGTTTATTAACACAGCTAATAGATACATTGTAAAGAATGGTTTCTTCATGCATTTCAGTCACTCTTCAGTCCTAACAACTTGGGGATTTGGTAATGATTAAAATAGTCCCCATAATGGACAATTTAAACAGAGAAGAGACTTGCAAAAAATATTCAAAATCACAAAATGTAGGTGGTAGGATTCATAAATCATAAATTGTGGCATTTGCATTACCTTGGTGCAAGCTTCTCATCTCTTTGCAAAACTGCATCATGCATTGGTACCAACCTCTGTATAACACACACATGTCAAGATGCAGCATGCTTATCTTTGCACCCAGTCCACTTCTTTAACAAAACCTGATCATTATCTATGGCAGTTAGAATGTCTCCTTCTGGCAAAGCAGGGAACCATTTAACCAGGATTTCATAATGTTATACTGACGACCCGGATGAAGTTTTCCATAAATATCCACTGCCATTCTGCTCCGTGCAATTGAATGCATAACCAGGTTGGATCCAAACATAATGGAACTAAAGTTGTGTTTTGCTACACTTTGCAGGGGATCAACGGCCATCATTTTTTTGTCAGGCATTGTTCTTGTGTCACTAAAGCGTTAAGCCTTCCACTGCACTTTTCAGAATTGATACCAAAATATCGTTCAAAATCATCCCTGAATTTATTTTTAGGCCTTTCAGTCTTTTTCGACGCTGCAGAGTCACAAAATCTACACAAGTTTGCCATTTTTTTTTTCCTGTGGGCATCAGCATCCGCCATCTCAACGCCTAGGTTTGTAGGAGTAAATCTATCAAATATGGGCGCCATTATTAACAGCACATCGCAAATCAAAATACCCCCTTGCACATTTTTAATAGATCGTGCACAACAGCAAAAACACGTGAAAAGTCAAGTAAAAGACTTGAAGATATCGACATTTTTTTTGCAAATCCTGGAAAAATCTACAAGTGCCTTTAATCTAACGACAAAGTGGAAAACGTACCTGACTTTGGGATCAAATTTCATGCACTGTCCCACTTTACAGTTAACATTTCCAACCGTTCAACCCGCTCTGCCACTGCCATCTTTGACAAAGGCGAAGAATGTTCCTTTGTTGTCCATATCGAATAGAATTTTGGCTAGATAACCCAACTAGTTCCGAACAAAAAACGAATAAAGTGAAGTATATACAAAATCCTCCGATTTCTGCAATGGCCGCCATGTTGTGACGTAAAACGGTTATCAAAATTGATAACAATCCTGGACTGTTAGACAATGCTTACTGACAATGCTTAATGACATTAATACATTAATTTTACTAACTTTGTACAAATATAATGAATATGATCATAGATCCTTTGCAGAAATGGCGCCCAAATTTGAATAACAATACTGTATACGTCCTTAGCCTCATGTTTATGTTTCAAGACAAAGGATTTTTCTCATGAATGTGAGGGTAAGGATGTATCAAGTATTCTTATTCAAATTTGGGCACCATTTATGCAAAGGGTCTATGCCAGGAAAGGTGATGGCCAATATAGATATCATACCCAAGTATCTTAAGATTGAAACTGGTTCAAGGCATTGACCAGCTAACTTTAATGAAGGAAGTAAGTTGAAACTTACTTTCTGATGAGGATTGAAGATAAGATATTTAGTTTTCTTTAAATTTAAAGTTAATAAACACTTGGTAGTTCAGAGCTGTTGTGAATTAGAAGTTCATCTATATATAGGGAAGATATCTGATGACAAGCATTGATGTGCCAACCACAGGAACAAAGGAACCTTTTGTTTCAACAGTCAGCGAGCTTCTGGTTGGCACATTAAAGCCTAGTTTTCATATGTCGGGAAAATCCCAGACCATCGGGGATTTCGAAGTTTCCCGACCGTCCCAGATTTTGGCGACATATTGGAAAATCGCCAGATGCTTGTCCTAGATTCTCCCGATAGTGACTTTGGCGGAAAATGGAAAGTGCGCCAAAAATTGAAACTTGCAATTTAGAGGATTTGTAAGGAGCTAAAAACCATTGCCGACGTCCCCGAAAGTACAAATTTGAGTTTTCATATGTCGGGAATGATCG
Source organism: Montipora capitata (assembly GCA_949126865.1). Taxonomy (NCBI): domain Eukaryota; kingdom Metazoa; phylum Cnidaria; class Anthozoa; order Scleractinia; family Acroporidae; genus Montipora; species Montipora capitata. Next base: position 57,251,694 of record OX421448.1, read on the forward strand.
CCGACGATCGCAAAAATCTGGGACACGTCGGGAAAATAGAAGCGCTTTCTATCTTCCCGATTCGTCCCCGACCATCCCAGATTATCGGGGATGTCTACGATTTATGGTTTTCATTAGTCGGAAAAATCTGGGATGGTCGGGAAACTGCGAAATCCCCGATCGTCTGGGATTTTCCCGACATATGAGAACTAGTCTTAATGACAATAGGTAAACAATAAATTATCTTCCCTACAGTGTTTTGGCATGCTGCATTGCAGAGGTTTCCCCTCCACATGATGTACAATTTAAACAAATTGCTATATACAGGGTGTCAAGTGGGTAAAATGGTCAGAAAATGAGAAAATCGGGGGGTTTTTTAACCTAAAAGTAGGAGCAAAATAGCAGCATTTGCACGTGAATAGGAAACGTAATGGAAATGCCTAATTTTAGTCATCATTGAGAGGTTCAAAATTATTGTTTTTAAATAATCACGAAGTACAAGCTGACTACATTTTTCTCCAGCCATGAGCACAAAAAATACATAATTTTTCCTGAAAAACCAGCGAATTTAAAAGGCTCAGAATAATAGGAAATAAGAATAGCTTGCACATTCATCAACTACCTACAAGTTACTACAGTACCCTTATTATCTACCCTCCGATTTCAATCCATGGCGATTTAGTAAATCCTCCACACACGTTGCTAATTGTAACTAGTAGGAACTGGTGAAGAAGACGTTAACAACGCTGGCACTTTCGTTTAATGTTTCTGTGGACAAGAAGGAAAATCAACTACACTAATTTTTTAAAGAACATCTAATAGGGTGAGATAGCTTATAGCTTGAGATTATAAACAACACAAAAGGAATAGCGAATTCATCTTACCTTAGCAAACTTGACAGCAAGGCCTCGGCTGAACAATCACCTCAATCGATCTATGACAACATTCAGCAACATTTAACTCGGAAAAATCAATGGTGCATGAAGTCACGGGCGAAAAACCGATCACGCGAAAGTGAAAGACTTGAAAGGAATCAGCTTCTACCACTGGGTGGTGCTTTCTATAGCAAATACCTTAGCCGTATTGATAAATTTCTTAATAAAGCTTTTAAATTAGGATATACAAAAGTATGTTATTCTGTTTTGAATATTTTATCTGAAAAGGATCGCCAGCTTTGGGAGAAAATTAAGTCTCCTGACAATCCACTTCATCACCTCTTACCGCCAACTAGGGATAGAGTTTTAAGAAATAGGGGTCACTCTTTCATTATACCAAGAATAAGGACTGAACGTTTTAAAAGTATTTTTATCAAAAGAAATTTACTCAGTTTTAGATAGTTAGATACATATATATTTTTAAAATTGAAAATTTGTAAAACTGAACACGTTTGTTGTTTAGTGATGTTTTATGTGTGTATAATAATAATAAAGACTACTACTACTCTTTGCAAAACTGCATCATTGGTACCAACCTCTGTATAACACACACATGTCAAGATGCTTATCTTTGCACCCACATCCACGTCTTTGACAAAACCTGATCATTATCTATGGCAGTCAGAATTTCATAATATTATACTGAGCCCCTGGATGAAGTTTTCCATAAATATCCACTGCCATTCTGCTGCGTGCAATTGAATGCATAACCAGGTTGGATCCAAACATAATTGGACTAATAAAGTTGTGTTTTGCCACACTTTGCAGGGGATCAACGGCCATCACTTTTTTGACAGGCATTGTTCTTGTGTCACCAAAGCGTTAAGCCTTCCACTGCACTTTTCAGAATTAATACCAAAATATCGTTCAAAATCATCCTTGAATTTATTTTTAGGCCTTTCAGTCTTTTTCGATGCTGTAGAGCCACAAAATCTACACAAGGTTGCTATTTTTTTTCCTGTGGGCATCAGCATCCGCCATCTCAACGCCTAGGAGTAAATCAATCAAATATGGGCGCCATTATTAACAGCACATCGCAAATCAAAATACCCCCTTGCACATTTTTAATAGATCGTACACAACAGCAAAAACACGTGAAAAGTCAAGTAAAAGACTTGAAGA
>OX421448.1:57263729-57266229 GCA_949126865.1 Montipora capitata
AATTTTGAGACACGAATTTTATGGTCAATAATATCAAATGCTTTTCTTAGATCATAGTTAAGGACGGTGCCTACTAATTCAAAGGTATTCGTGCGCGGTTTACCAAATATGCGGGAAATTTAAAAGCAGATCTTAACAAGTGTTATTGAAATGCAAAAAGAAAATTGGGGGTAACCACGCTTTTTTAGAAGATAATTAATAATCAGCAATATTTGTAAAAAGCTTTAAAAGGCAAAGCAATGTATGGGATTCTTTTCCAAATTGACGCTTAATTATCTCTTATCTCTGAAAAATGCGTGGTTACCCCTAATTTTCTTTTTGGATACCAAGAGCACTTACTGAGTTCTGCTTTCTCCTCATAGTTTTGAACCGCGCAAGAATATCCTTGTATTAATGAGCCCCACCCATAGGAAATCCTAGTATCTCGAGCTGCGCAGACCGTATGCGCAATAACAATAGTAGGCACCATCCTTAATAGAGGGGACTGGTTTTGAAGCTCGGCAAATATCAAAGGAGCAACCAAAGATGCCAAGATTTAGGTCGGAAAGTCCACGACCGTGCACAATGTTTTGTTTTACGCTCATGCACCATGCATTGATGAATTACGTAACCAACACGTTTCTATTGGTTAGTTCCTCGTACGAAGTAAACAACTATTGTGTTTTGTGCACGGTCAAGGCAAAAAAAGAGAACAAAAACCTACAACAAAGAAATTGGTCGGGTTGTCGTAACCATTCCCATCTATTAACTATGTTTAGATCAATAATTAACAAATTGCTGTCAGTTTTTCATGCGTCTGTCTTGTTATTGAGCATGAATCTCGTCATAACATTGTCAAGTAGATGTGGATCCACGCGGCGATAGCCGAGTGGATCCGCAGATATATAACTGATTTAAAATCGCTTTTTCAAAGTGTTTTAATTTGCAATGACTGAAAGAATTGACATGGGCCTATAATTAGCTGGGTCTACATTCGAGTCAGTCTTTAAGATTGTATTAAACGTATTAAAAGAAAAAGTTCTTTCTTCGATGGCGTTTTCCGAAAATGTCAATTACTTAAAGGAATTTGTGAAGTATTCACCTTTCGCCTTGTTGACCTTGACGGCCGCTTAACCTTTAGTGACCTTCTAAGTTTTTCACTTTTTCTTGAACCTATGAAGTCCCCGGACTCCACAAAGAATCGAACGAACTTCAACGAAGAAACCTTAAACGTGACCTTCATGTGAACTCGTCAAAGCGTCGCGAAATTGGAGCGAAAATCAGGCGCGAACTGCAGCAGATGTCAGATGTTTTTTTTTTGTGGAAAAAACTACCTATATATGGACATCAAGTGTAATCCTAGTATTGCAATTTTTAAGCGGAAACTCAAGACACATCTTTTTAAATTAGCATATTATTAATTTTTTATGTTATTTATATTCTTATATTTAGGTGTTAATTGCATATGTATAACAGGTTTTAGACTTTTTGAACGGATGTATGTATAATAGGTTTTAAATTTTTTTTTAAACTGATGTATGTAAAGCGTATTTGGGCAATTTTGGAGAGTGCGCTATATAAATAATAAAGTATTATTATTATTATTATTATTATTATTATTATAACAATAGGACAAAATGATCGCAGCGAAATGGAAACGTCGTAAAATTTTATTTATCTTAAAATGTATTTCGAAGAAACTACTTATTAGCATTTTAAAGCGAGATAGCTAGTTACACCTGTTCAGAAGACTTGAGCGGTGTAATGAAAAACAAGTCAACTGCGAGACTGCCATCGAGTTTCTTAAACTCTGCCAGAACTTCAATTTGACACCAACCTTTGCCAAGATAGAGCAGACTAAAGCGAACAAATGGAAACGATCCGCAAATGCGTTTGAGGAGAATGTCGTTGCTGAAGAACTAATCTTGAAGAGCAAACAGTTAACCGTGCTGAAATCCGAAACTCAAGATGTTTACAACGAAATCAAAACGAGCTGTTCACCGCTACGTTTTCTCTGCATATTGAAAACGATTGTCACTCTGCGCAACGGACAGTACCGACAAGTAATGGATGGCCACATAAAGAAGATCTCAAGACTTCTCTTCAAAGATAACACCATAGGCAGCCCAAGCTCGCGTCACTACAGACAGCCGTTGAGAATTTAAACGCGTTTTAAGACTTTGGATGGGAAATAAAATACCGTCGATTATGAAGCCTAAAAAATGCTCAATTTAACTTTCATTCAATAAAATTAATAAAAATGACTCACCTCTGGTGTATTCTTGTGCCTTTTGGAGTTTATTTTACAGTTTCGGGAAGTCCGTGTTTTCAATGTTCTAAGACGAAGTCAAGGCTGCACACTACGATTTCGACCGTTGTCAGCTCAGAGGCGGTTTGCAACTCGAAAATCCATCCCAGCCAAGATTTTTTCACGCAAAGCTAAAGCCACATCATTTGCGAACCTCCGTGAATGTTTCGTAGTCAAAAATCCCCACACACTTGGCTGGAAATGAGCATTTTC
>OX421448.1:57271229-57276229 GCA_949126865.1 Montipora capitata
CTTTCTTAATAGAAAATTCGTTGGTGCGTTTGGTAATAGAGACAAAATTTAGGCCCTTACTGAGAACAGATTTCTGTGAGTCAGTAAGCGGAAGATTTTCTGGAATTGTAATTACGGTATTATGGCTATGCAATGTAGTGTCGTCGGTAATTTGCGGACCTATTAATTGTTGAAGTTTTAGAGTCTTGGTTTGGTGTAAATGGTCAAACAGTCCAGAATTAAGTTGTCGGATTTTAGCGCGAATCGATTGTACTAAAATTGCTGGACAGATTTTGGAAAGTTCGGAGCTGCAATGAAGAATTTGTTTGTCGAGTGCGATTCGTTTTTGGCACATAGCCAAAAACTATGGAAATGGGTTTACAGCAACGGCAAACTCTTCCCGGGAAACAACAAGAAAGTAGTTTCAAAGCTGTTTCAAGCTTTGTCCCAAGCACACTGTCGAATTTCTCGCAGAGGACAGCAATTTACGGAAAAGTGGCTTTAAGAAATTATGCAGAAATCAGCCGGAAAATTGTCCGCATCACATTCATTCCATGCACAGAAAATGCCCAACAACCAATGGCAGCTCCAACATTCCTCTCTTTTACTTGATGGTAAAATGGCACCCTTGTACCCCAACATGCTTTTAGGAAAAATAACTGAGATCGAAAACTATTATGCTCGAGTAAAGACGAAGTTTGGAGACGTCCAGTGACTTTTTTCTCCTAGAACAGTTAAACTTGTGCAGTGCTGGTAATCTTACTTTTGATTATTTCAAAGAAATCTCCTTTACATCCAGCTTGTAACAGACCTCTTAGCAAAATGAGTAATTTCCTTTCAAGATAAATTGTACAGTAGTTTATTTATACTCTAACAGTACAAATAATACTATTGTTACGTTTAATGGTAATGTAATTTCCTTCCAGTTGTATATTGCTCTATTTAATTGAAAGTCTGAGAGACAAATATTTATGAATCTTGTAATATACGAGTTACATTGCCAAAGGAATGATAAAAACACGTCACTGATTTTTCATTATGAAAAGTAGTCCTACTTGTAAAAGACAAAAAAGGGTTTAGCTCTGACGAAGGGGTAACACTCGAAACGTCAGCTTTCAGCTTTACAGTGGTCAATCTACCGTATAAACTCATTTCATAAACCCTTTTCTTTATTTCACTTCCCCACTGACACAGCACCGTGAGCGCAGCTTCTTTACAAACTAAATCCCTTCATCCTTCATGTAAAAGGATGCTTTACTTCCACCAAGCATGAAGCAATATTCTTAACCCAAAAACCAAGGCAACGGTTGTTATAGACTAAACACTGCAAATAAGTGATTACTCCAATCACTCACCCGGAATGCAGTGTCTGACACTTGCAGACCATAGGCTAAGCCTTAGTCTAATTCGCAGTAAAAGCTAATCTTTTTATAATGGGTGCTTCGACTTAAATACTGCTTCTCAGCGCTAGTTGTCATACACCTCCTGAAAAGCTAACCGTTTCAAATAAGTGCGTAAACCTAATTGAGAGCTTAACCCTAATTACTAAAATGTGGGCAGTGTCCCTAACCTTACATGAAAACTAACCGTTCAAAAAAAGGGCTTAACCAACCCTAATAACTAAGCTGAGCATTTACCCTAAACACTAAAAATTGTTGTTCAGATGCAATAAAAAATTATTATTGTATTTGATAGCATCAGAAACAACAATCCATCATAATGTTTTTTAAATGATTTCTCTAGTTTATTTTATGCATACTCCATACGTACAATTAATTACAGAAAGATATCCAAATATGTTACTGAATGGGTAGTGTTCTAAAAAAAAGCTAAAACAGTTTTAAAAAATTAAATGAACTTTTTCAAACCAAAAGGTCTTGAGAAATATGCAGTGTCGGTGAGTAGTGTTGTGTAGAGGGAGTGGGCGAAAGTGGTACTCGGGGAGGGGGGGGGGTAGATGTGTTAAGGAAGGGTGGGAAAGGAAGGACGTAAAGGAGAAGATCAGGGAGGAGTAGGTGAGTAGAAGAGAGGGAAAGATGTCTAATTCTTTTTTCACCCCCTAAAAAAACTAAGCACCCTTTTTTTTAAAAACTATACCCCCCAAAAAAGAAAAATCCCTTTCTTAGACAGTTGATTTAAAAAAATCAGTTTTATAAAATTTAAACGGGTTTGAAAAAAATGAACTGGTTTTAAAAAAAATCCAACCCAAAAACAAAATTAAACCACAACATATGCACAGTATATAACGGATAAAACAAGAATGAACAGGTTAAGTTACCTTGAATTGGGAACGTGGCTGCTAGGTTCTGTTCTAAACTTCTCTGTAACGAGCAATTTGCTCAGACATTTAGAAGGAACACTCTGAAAGGAAGACCCTGGGTACGAGGATCAGACTGCGCATCCAAATTCCTCCATTTGCGCATAACCACAATTCCTTGTGCCTTTGATCTTATCACGACCACAATCCCTTGTGTTTCGAACAAAAATTCTTTCTCCCAATTAGAGAGCTACCTCATTTGTTCACTTCAGGCTCACTCACTGCGGCAGCAAAAAACTTGAGTTTTATGATATATATGGAAATGCCATGCATATGGCTTGCTTTACATCCGAGGCTATCTTGAAAGTCGTCTGTAGATAGTCACTATGAATAATTTACCTAAGTTCTATATTTGTAGGCTTCCTGCCGTGTACCTCAAGCATAGGTCCTTGGACCCACCTCTCTTTGATTCGCTCATTTCTCCTTTTCCTAACCTAATTTTTTTTTTCCCCGGACAGCGAAAGTTCTCTTTGAATAAAGCCAAAAAAGAAAAAAAAAAAAAATTTTGTGTGTGGAAATTTTAAATCAATTCCGACGTTTAGAAGTACACGAAAAGGCCAGAAATGTTTTTGTGATGAGCCTGCGTCTTTCTGACCACAAGGTCCGTCAAGTTTTTTCGATTTCGCTCAGACTTTCTCGCTTTTTTCACTCGTATTTCGTACTTCCAAATTTTTGTAGTTTAAGGAATATAATAAAACAATTATTCCATTCGTGCTTGTTGGATATGACACTGGTTATAGCCAACTTGGCGCTACGCGCCTCGTTGGCCATTTACCATCTCATATCCAACGCGCGATCATGGAATAATTAATAATTGTTAATTATTCAAATACATCCCATTATACAAGAAATTGTAAGACCTTCCAATTACTTTACTGCAGAACTAATACTAAACAATTCTCCACTCTTTTTATCAAGATCATAACTTTTACAGTTCTCCTAATTCCGATGTTGTTTCTGCTAACTTTCTTTCCTACGTACACTTTTAAGAAAAGACTTCACGCTATTTATTTGTAAGAATTATTATGTATAACGCAGTTGTTTATTGTTTCCTACGAAATTCATCTTTTTTGAAAATCTGAATTCGAAGTGCAATCTGTCTACTTTTTGGCTTTTTATACTATTTCATCTCTTCCAGTTTTCGAATCTCTAATTATCTTAGGCCTGTTCCAAACGTCGTGCTACTGCCGTACCGAACTCAAAATGGTCATTTCGATTTAAGCATGGCAGTAGCACGCCGTTTTAAGCGCGGCACCGCTGAATTAGGTTCGGCACGACTACTTAGCACGGCAGGACTTGCCGTGCCGCACGGCAGTAGCACGACTTGGTTTCAAACGGCGTGCTATTGTTGCGCCGAACTCAATTCATAAATTAATTTAATGTATTTTGCATTATTTGCATACTATTACGCTGGATGGATGGTTTGTTTTGTCTTTTGAATTTGGCGCGACTGTATTAGGTTCGACGTTTGAAACCGCTGCCGTGCCTTCGTCGTGCCACTGCCAAGCCAAATTCATTTGAGTTCGGCAAGGCATTAGCACGACGTTTGGAACACGCCTAAAGTCGTTCGTTAGTTAGAATAGATCCATTTTAGGTCATGTTACTGAGGAGGTCTTGCCCAAGTTCGTTTAGAGGGATAATGCGTCTCTCGTATAAAAACGAACAATGATGCGCGTGTTTTTTCTGATTTTCAGTCCTCTGTGACAGTTACACAAAATCGAATTGTTTCACATTTTTGGCGTGAGAGGCGTTGACATAATTTTTGGGAGATGGGAAGATATGTCAACCCAAAATGAACGGTATTGGGTTTTCAATTTCTCGGAATAATTGCTTTCGTTTTTGGTTTTATACAACACTTCATTGAAATTCGAGTGATCCATGATCACTTAGAAACTCAGAAAACCGTGAAGTCCAAAAATAACAATATTTCTGCTCTGTTAACTCAGTTGTATTTATACTAATTAAGAAAAGTAAAACCCACAATAGGATACTATAAATAATCATACCAGTGTTCACGGATCTCCGAGTTTCGCAGTAAGAGTTTGACAAGCTGTATTATCTTTCTTTGCCCTCTTTGTTGCTGAAGTTCTTCTAAAAGGAAGCTATACCACTATTTCGGGATCTGTCAAAGTGCACGAATGGTGGTCCACCTTTAATTCAATTAATTCAATGGATGTCAGTAAAGAGGTGACTGGGTTGTTTCAACAATATCGATTTCCAATTTACAGAGAGTGGAGGAAAGCAAAAAAAAAAAATCCTGTTTCTTTTTTTGCAACAATTGACAAACGGTTGTTGACAGTTTTATTCTACGAAGATTAGCCTGCGAGCAGGCTATCAGTGGTTCAAGGTACATGAAGAGCATGCTCGACTGCTCGAATGCGCAGGCTAAACAAAGGCGAAAAGGTGTTGTCAGATGCGATTTCTTCCTATTATCTAAGAGGTATAGGGTGCCAAAACCCGGTCGAAAAAACGTACCGTACACACATACAGAGGCCCACACGTCAAACACAAAGAGCTTATCTGCCCAGCTGTTTACCTAAGTAACCTGGAATAGGTAAATCAATTCGATATTTGATGCGACAAATAAATCACTAGAAGAATTCATTTCATAACAGAATTGTTCAAATTTTAGTAAGTACCTTCCAAGATCATTATTGACACTTACAGCTTTAAGTTATTTCCAGTTGAGTTCCTTTAAACAGTC
>OX421448.1:57281229-57293729 GCA_949126865.1 Montipora capitata
ATTCCGGTCATTCCATTCATTCTGCTATCGGAAGTAGAATGAACGGAATAGTATTCGGTTCATTCCGAAAACGGAATAGGTCCCAAAAGAACACGACTACCGTCTATTTCGTGTATCATTGCTATTCCGGAATAGCACCAAAAGAACGCGCCCTTAGTAATAGTCGCAAAGCAAAAACCGTTTACCGTATATGAAAGGACAATTAGATTCACGATTTTAAAACTAAATTCAGTTTAAACTAAGAGATAATGTTTGATATAAAACTAAAATTTACATTCATTCGCAGATTTGCAGAATGGAAAACAGACTATATTTTAGTATATGCAGAGACCATATTTTATTATTAAGCTCTCGGTAAAGGAAAAAGAGGTGTCCGCGGAAAAATGAAATTGTCGCGCCGCTATTTTTTGTATAGGGTCAAACTTTATATTACATTGAACCTAATGGATGAATTATTTGAATAAAGTTTTCGTTTTTTGGTATTTAATATTGCCTTTTAGTGTTGAGGCCTAAAACCCAGAACTATCGAGTCTGCTGCAGAAGCCTATGGTGGCCAACAAAGGAAATGCGGCAAATTAAAGAGTTGCTACAAATTAAAACATCAAAAGAATGTGCGCGGACTGAAGGAAGGGCAGAAACAAAACACAAGTCACAGGTCATTGTTTTAACAATACAGAACGTATCCTAAACATCCATTAAAGCTAATCTTAGGCTTAATTAGGCCTAATGTTAGTATTTGTAAACAGTTAGGGTTGTCTCTGTATTGCTAAAACAATGACTTGTGACTTGGGACCTGTGACCTCTGTTTTGTACCTGTCCTTCCTTCAGTGCGCGCACATACTTTTGATGTTTTAATTTCCAGCAACATTCTTTTAATTTGCAGCAACTTTATTTTATTTGCAGCAACTCTTTAATTTGCCTCATGTCCCTTTTGGGCCACCGTAAAAAAGCTCCTGCCCGTTCACTTTATAGCGAAAATAACCGCACTTTGTTGTATCTTGGTCACAGATGAAGGCGCTCCTATACCATGTGAGGAATTTTTGATATGTTTGGAATTAAAGGAAATATCACGCACCAAAGTCGAAACTCTCATCTCATACTTTTTTTGGGCAGAAAAAGGGCCATAAAGTCAGTCTCCGAAGACAATCGAAAACTTGCTCACACCGTATTTGGGGTAGGACAATCATCTGTTAGAAATGAAAATGTGGAAGCGATATCTTAAAACCCGTCGGGAGGGGAGGTGCGAGAAGTTATAATTTTGGCGTCAAAATATAAAACCCCTGGAAAATCGAGGTTTAAGTTTCGCGTGCAGTTCACGGTCTGCTGAATAACTCCGCCTCCTACTTGAAAGCCAATTATGCTGAGCCAATCAGCGTTCGGGCACATGCTAAGGTAGCAGATCGCGCGTGAAGGCTGTCAATTGACACTCAATCCTTTCACGTGTGATCGACATAATACGCCAATCATTTTCGCGCGCAGATTATGGCGGGAAACAAAAAAAAGGCGATTTTGGCGGTTTTAAATTTTATTTTTCAGATTTTTGTTTTCGGGAAAATATACTTCACAGCCCACAAATTCAAGATTTGCCAAAACAAAAAAAATTGAACGAGACGCCCAAATTTACCTTTACCAGAAACCCATGACCCGGAGCCTACAGCTCCCATACTTGGCCTATGTAACGGCATTTTTACAGACCGGTCTATTTTTAGACTATCTTTTCCGGCAAAAACAAGGGCAGTTCCGGTTCGGTGACCCTATGACGTCAGCTTAATTTCTTGTAATTTGTCATCGGGCTCCTGTGGGAGTCTCATTGGCGGGAAATTCAATCTAAAAATAAATCGGTAAACGCCGTGACACGAACACAGTAGAGTTTTAGGCTCCAGGTAATGGGTTCCTGCCTTTACCGAGACCTTAAAGTGGTACTATGACGACAATTTTAGGGTTCTTTTCCGGGTTTTTTAAACTGAACTACAATGTTTATGACCAAAAAATGATAAATTTGTAAATTTGGATCAGGATACACTATTCTTGTGAAGAAACAGACCGTGTAAACTTGTCAAAAACCTGTCTTACAGAACAGAAAAGAAACATATATTCCAGGTAAAAAAAAATTCACCATGGGTGCCACCTTTTCATCGTTTGCGTACCAAAAGTCCCATTTCAAGATCGAAAGTAAGAAAACCTGATCAATGATGTGGGCTTTATCTACAAGGCAACATGCTATTTTTTGCACTTGACTACACATTCAATTCAAGCAACCTATAATAAAGATACAAATGCTAGGATTGCCCTGCAATCTAAGTTATTTTTGCTTAAACGTTCTCTTCTTCGAATCAAAAGTCATTGCCGGATAATTATCCTCATGAACAGGATTGTCAAAGCACCAACAAGATGGCCTGGACGAACAATGACGCTTTGCCCTGTAGCGACGGTGTGGCTTGCACCAGAAACGACACCTGTTCGAGTGGGTCGTGTGCTGGAACACCATATACGTGTCTCTCGTGCGAAGAATGTAACAACGACACGTGCCGCGTAAAGGCGGGATTCTGTGCTATTGTGGAAGGTGGAACAAAAACGTGCTTTAGTCACGGTGACTTGCGGCCTGGATACCCCTGTCAGGTAACATAAGATAAATAAAAAATGATGACAATGATGATAGCGACGATCTCTAATAAAGACGCAAATGCTAGGATTGCCTTGCAATTTAAAGTTATTTTTGCTTAAAACCAAAACTCATTGCCGGATAATTATCCTCATGAACAGGATTGTCAAAGCACCAACAAGATGGCTTGGACGAACAATGATGCTTTGCCCTGTAGCGACGGTGTGGCTTGCACCAGAAACGACACCTGTTCGAGTGGGTCGTGTGCTGGAACACCATATACGTGTCTCTCGTGCGAAGAATGTAACAACGAAACGTGCCGCGTAAAGGCGGGATTCTGTGCTATTGTGGAAGGTGGAACAAAAACGTGCTTTAGTCACGGTGATTTGAGGCCTGGATACCCCTGTCAGGTAACATAAGATAAATAAAAAATGATGACAATGATGATAGCGACGATCTCTAATAAAGACGCAAATGCTAGGATTGCCTTGCAATTTAAAGTTATTTTTGCTTAAAAGATATATTTTTTAATATTAAAATTCATTGCCAGGTAATATAAGATAAATAAAAAATGATGACAATGATGACAGCGACGATCTATAATAAAGATGCAAATGCTAGGATTGCCCTGCAATCTAAAGTTATTTTTGCTTAAAATCAAACGACATTGCCGGATAATTATCCTTATGAACAGGATTGTCAAAGCACCAACAAGATGGCCTGGACGAACAATGACACTTTGTCCTGTAACGACGGTGTGGCTTGCACCAGAAACGACAGCTGCTCTAATGGGTCGTGTGCTGGAACACCATATACGTGTCTGTCGTGCGAAGAATGTAACAACGACACGTGCCGCGGAAAGGCGGGATTTTGTGCTATTATGGAAGGCGGAACAAAAACGTGCTTTAGTCACGGTCACTTGCGGCCTGGATACCCATGTCAGGTAATAAAAGATAAATAAAATATGATGATAATGATGATGGCGACGACCTATAATAAAGAGACAGTGTGACCCGGTGGTTAGGGCGCCTGCCTTGAGATCTGGAGATCCCGGGTTCAAGACCCGCTCTGACCACTCGTTGATTTTGATCCTGGTAGTCAATGGTTCAACTTCCCAACTGCACTTGTAAATAGCCAACTGGCCTGCCTCAGGCCAGTTGGGATTCTTAACACTTGTTGTCGTTCTGTTCCGTCGTTTCGTTGTGTTTCATTGTCCTTGAAAAGCCCTTATGGGAAGCAGTCAATTAAGTATGTATTGTTTTGTAAAAGTGCAAATGCTAGCATCGCCCTGCAATCTAAAGTTTTTTTTTTGCTTAAAAGTTCTTTTTTTCACATCAAAAGTCATTGCCGGATAATTATTTTGATGAACAGGATTGTCAAAGCACCAACAAGATAGCCTGGACGAACAATGACACTTTGTCCTGTAGCGACGGTGTGGCTTGCACCAGAAACGACACCTGTTCGAGTGGGTCGTGTGCTGGAACACCATATACGTGTCTCTCGTGCGAAGAATGTAACAACGACACGTGCCGCGTAAAGGCGGGATTCTGTGCTATTGTGGAAGGTGGAACAAAAACGTGCTTTAGTCACGGTGACTTGCGGCCTGGATACCCCTGTCAGGTAACATAAGATAAATAAAAAATGATGACAATGATGATAGCGACGATCTCTAATAAAGACGCAAATGCTAGGATTGCACTGCAATCTAAAGTTATTTTTGCTTAAAACCAAAACTCATTGCCGGATAATTATCCTCATGAACAGGATTGTCAAAGCACCAACAAGATGGCTTGGACGAACAATGATGCTTTGCCCTGTAGCGACGGTGTGGCTTGCACCAGAAACGACACCTGTTCGAGTGGGTCGTGTGCTGGAACACCATATACGTGTCTCTCGTGCGAAGAATGTAACAACGAAACGTGCCGCGTAAAGGCGGGATTCTGTGCTATTGTGGAAGGTGGAACAAAAACGTGCTTTAGTCACGGTGATTTGAGGCCTGGATACCCCTGTCAGGTAACATAAGATAAATAAAAAATGATGACAATGATGATAGCGACGATCTCTAATAAAGACGCAAATGCTAGGATTGCCTTGCAATTTAAAGTTATTTTTGCTTAAAAGATATTTTTTTTTATATTAAAATTCATTGCCAGGTAATATAAGATAAATAAAAAATGATGACAATGATGACAGCGACGATCTATAATAAAGATACAAATGCTAGGATTGCCCTGCAATCTAAAGTTATTTTTGCTTAAAATCAAACGTCATTGTCTGATAATTATCCTTATGAACAGGACTGTCAAAGCACCAACAAGATGGCCTGGACGAACAATGACACTTTGTCCTGTAACGACGGTGTGGCTTGCACCAGAAACGACAGCTGCTCTAATGGGTCGTGTGCTGGAACACCATATACGTGTCTGTCGTGCGAAGAATGTAACAACGACACGTGCCGCGGAAAGGCGGGATTTTGTGCTATTATGGAAGGCGGAACAAAAACGTGCTTTAGTCACGGTCACTTGCGGCCTGGATACCCATGTCAGGTAATAAAAGACAAATAAAATATGATGATAATGATGATGGCGACGACCTATAATAAAGAGACAGTGTGACCCGGTGGTTAGGGCGCCTGCCTTGAGATCTGGAGATCCCGGGTTCAAGACCCGCTCTGACCACTCGTTGATTTTGATCCTGGTAGTCAATGGTTCAACTTCCCAACTGCACTTGTAAATAGCCAACTGGCCTGCCTCAGGCCAGTTGGGATTCTTAACACTTGTTGTCGTTCTGTTCCGTCGTTTCGTTGTGTTTCATTGTCCTTGAAAAGCCCTTATGGGAAGCAGTCAATTAAGTATGTATTGTTTTGTAAAAGTGCAAATGCTAGCATCGCCCTGCAATCTAAAGTTTTTTTTTTGCTTAAAAGTTCTTTTTTTCACATCAAAAGTCATTGCCGGATAATTATTTTGATGAACAGGATTGTCAAAGCACCAACAAGATAGCCTGGACGAACAATGACACTTTGTCCTGTAGCGACGGTGTGGCTTGCACCAGAAACGACACCTGTTCGAGTGGGTCGTGTGCTGGAACACCATATACGTGTCTCTCGTGCGAAGAATGTAACAACGACACGTGCCGCGTAAAGGCGGGATTCTGTGCTATTGTGGAAGGTGGAACAAAAACGTGCTTTAGTCACGGTGACTTGCGGCCTGGATACCCCTGTCAGGTAACATAAGATAAATAAAAAATGATGCCAATGATGATAGCGACGATCTCTAATAAAGACGCAAATGCTAAGATTGCACTGCAATCTAAAGTTATTTTTGCTTAAAACCAAAATTCATTGCCGGATAATTATCCTCATGAACAGGATTGTCAAAGCACCAACAAGATGGCTTGGACGAACAATGATGCTTTGCCCTGTAGCGACGGTGTGGCTTGCACCAGAAACGACACCTGTTCGAGTGGGTCGTGTGCTGGAACACCATATACGTGTCTCTCGTGCGAAGAATGTAACAACGAAACGTGCCGCGTAAAGGCGGGATTCTGTGCTATTGTGGAAGGTGGAACAAAAACGTGCTTTAGTCACGGTGATTTGAGGCCTGGATACCCCTGTCAGGTAACATAAGATAAATAAAAAATGATGACAATGATGATAGCGACGATCTCTAATAAAGACGCAAATGCTAGGATTGCCTTGCAATCTAAAGTTATTTTTGCTTAAAAGTTATTTTTTTGGCATTAAAATTCATTGCCAGGTAATATAAGATAAATAAAAAATGATGACAATGATGATAGCGACGATCTATAATAAAGATGCAAATGCTAGGATTGCCCTGTAAAGTTATTTTTGCTTAAAACCAAAACTCACTGCCGGATAATTATCCTCATGAACAGGATTGTCAAAAGACCATTAAGATGGCCTGGACGAACAATGACACTTCGTCCTGTAGCGACGGTGTGGCTTGCACCAGAAAGGACAGCTGTTTGAGTTGAACGTGTGCTGGAACAGCATATACGTGTCTCTCGTGCGAAGAATGTAACAACGAGACGTGCCGCGTAAAGGCAGGATTTTGTGCTGTTATGAAATTTGTATTTCGCGGAACCGAGGACGTTTGATGTTTTTCTCGTATCGTTAAGTAAGAAAAAAAGGAGACTGGGTTGAATGTAGAGGAGCCAGTGTGTTTCTGATAGAGTACAAGTTGATAGCAAAGCGTTGAGTTCCCACAAAACGCCAATGTTCATTGATTACAATAGCGCAGGAAAATGTGTTCTGTGGAAACTCAGAAAAGACCACACGACTTCGAGAAAAAACTCCTAGAAATGACAAACTTTACCTTTCTTTTCTTTTTTTTCTGTTCCAGTGGTGTGACCCAAGTATAAGCACTAGCACGTGGTCAAATCTTGAGGGCGTGGCATGTAATGATGGTGATCAGTGCACACGTGGTGACACGTGTCAAAGTGGGCGTTGCACAACCAGACCTTTCACTTGTAACTCGCTTTGTCAGTACTGTAATGGCAGTGGCTGTAGTCTTAAGACAGGGTTTGGGTTTACAAATGTATGCACGTGCAAGATAGGAGGTATGTCTGCCAAGAGCAATCTTATTTTGTAGTATAACAACTTTCATGCGAAATTCTAGCGGCGATTAAGGTTAAAGTATAAAACCATTAAAAAAATCCATTAGATAAAAAAGCATCAAGTTATTTTAATTTCAAACCAAGGAATAGTCGCCTAAGGCTGCACGATTAAAGGCACAACTGGCAAACAAAGGCTGAAAAGACGAACCTTAAGCAAATTAAGCAATAAGGTGAATCTGACAGGACATAGAGTGGCACAAATTGCTAACAGGTGTCCTTGACAAGCATAGGAATGATTTCGGGTATCCATGGAAAGTCCATTTCATCGATCATTGATAGAGAGTAACAACACCCATTATAACTCTTGATGTAGAATTATATGTACTTGATTTATTGCCTTGACATCAATTGCATTATAATCTCGTTCAAGCGGTAAACTGAAATTTGATCAAGACATAATAAGGAATAAGCTACAGAGATAGTTAAAAGAAACAACTTGTCGAGATATTCAGTTCCACGTGGCGATTACATATTTGATTAAAGAGAAACTAACGATACCTAACTTACTAAATAACATAATGATGCTAGATAGCTAGGCCAACTCTAGCAACCCGAAGGCCGGCAAGACTTATTAAGCTGGATAAGATTGGCACTAGTAAGACTTCGGGATTTTGACCAAGCTAGTGAACGTACTGAATACGTCTTATGGAATGATCCATTGTAGTCTTACCACATAATCGAGTATTTGTTTTCCTAAAGCAAAGAGAAAACTTAAGCTTTATTGTTCAAACCGTCACCTAGCCTTCTTTGTGGCCAGTATTCGCAGTTCGTGCGCTTTAAATTCGCGTTAGTCAAGTCACCACAAACATTGCTGTATCAAGTATTAGCTCTCCTTCAGAGGCAAGCGAAGGACTGATATGTATACGTAAGTGTGACTTGTTTCATACTTGTTAGATCAGGTAGTCCGGTTTTCTAGTCGTTAGCATTTATCATTTAGTGAATAGTCATTTCGGAGATAAAGCGTCCGTTACAATCATGGTTAAAGATGGCCATCAAACCACGTTAACTTTACTTGCGTACAGCTCAAATCCGGAAATATCCTGATTCCTTGGAAGCATTACTTTTTTAAAGTCATTATCAAATTGGGCCGATTTTTTTTTTAAATTTCGAATTATACTGGTGTCTCTCAGTGTGAGTATTTCCAGTATCTTTTCATTAACCTGTACAGGTTAATTCATATACAAATGGCGAATAAGGTTGTCTCTGAAGAGGCCGCGGTGCTGCAATTGTAAAAATTTCAAACATGGAAATTTGATCGTAACAATGAATGTGGAAGCAAATTGATCCCAATGGAAGATTAAAAGTCACCCTTTCGTCTGTTAGCCCTTCTTTAAAACGACATACGATTTACTAACAGCTTTCACTATTTAAGCCGATACTGCTCAACCACAAAAGATGTCCTAAAATGAGGTTTCCGAAAATCGCCAAGCACTCATATGAGATTGAATTTAGTTGCACGGTCTTTACTAAAATATATCAGGGCACCAATAGATCAATGAATAACATTCATACCATCAAACAACTTTACACTGACAAATATGATTCATTCAAGGCCAAGACTACAATAATCAGACCATAAACCCTGCGAATCAGTGCGAGTGGTGTGACCTCTATGACGCAACAGCTCGTGCCAACGGTGCCTGGTCAAATCGCTCTGCTGTACCTTGTGACGATCAAAACAGATGTACTAAACAGGACACATGCAATTCAGGAAGGTATGAACTAAGCGCCACTATCAATGACCCAGTGGCAACTATTAGAGATCGGTAGTAAATTAAATGCGACCTGCCTTAAGACAGGGAATTGAACATGCATGAGATTTACACAAGAGACAAAAGGCACGGGAAGGGGTTAAATCAAGAAACGACTTAATGACGCTTTGGTGAAAGTAAAAAGGAAACTGACCATCTGACCATCGTCCCTGGTTTTCGTAAACTTTATTATGGTATTTACTAAGTTAGACTTTCAAAGACGACAAAGATGCATAATATTCCAATTGAAGCACAGTTTTCTTTTTAAGGTGTGAAGGTCAAGCCTACTCGTGCCAGTCGTCGTTTCCGTCAACAAGTTGTATCAAGACTTCGGAATGTGTTGGTGATGGAACTTGTAGAGAAATTATTAGAGCAAGTGGAACCATTTGTCGCCCGGCAATTGACATCTGTGATCAACCGGAAAGGTGAGGAAACGTATAACGTACAGGATCTTTTGCAAAGCCATTCGCGTCGATCTCATCTCGGGTTCGCCTCTTATTTAGGGTTGAAGAGGGCTGCTTTCTCTCTCCTAATCACTGGTAATAAAAGAATTACTTTTTTATACAGCAACACAAATAAGAGGTCTTGTGCATGCAACCAACTGAAGTAGATGCTTCAAAATTATTTAGTTAAAAACAAAATAAAATTAATGTTATAACACCCAGCTCAAGGTTTTGTCCTTTCCTGCGCAACGTTATTACTCAGTAGCTGGCTGCAAAAAAGACTAAATTTCAAGTACGTGGTACGACAATTTCTCTTTGCGTTAAAATCTCAATCATTACAATTCTTTAAATATACACAATGAAGAGAGTTTTACCATCTTGCACAGGACGTAAATAAGTACTTCGAGAAATTCCTCTTTAAATGATCTACTCCAAAAAATCGTATGCACTCATTTGGGCTTTGCTGTCAACCTTGAGATTTACAGGGGTGTATTTTGAGAACTTAATCATCTACCTATAAGGATAGAAAAGTCACTTTTTGAAGGCAGTGACTTTTTTAACGCCAGTTAACCTCTGTAATTTTGACATTTTTTTTAGCTCGTCAGGCGACATTTGTTCTGAGGAAACAGAAAGTTTTAACCTCGGTTAATACGGTGGCTGGTAATTATATAGAGCTGCTGTTTTTGCTAAAGTACTTGGGTATTTCAATATTTGCATAGCTAGGCGCCCGAACATTACATGTGATGTAAGAACAGCAAATAAGCAGCATGCAGAACAAGAATTAATACAACTTATGTAGGGTAAAAGGCCACCTAGAAAATAACTAAAAAGCTAATCTAGCTAAGTTTAACCCTGGCGAATGCGGTTAGTTTTACCCCTATGAAACATACTTGTTGCTTTATGAACGAGATCTGGTTCGCCGGTAAGCACTGCGACATCTTTTCTAGGTGTGACGGAAATCGTGAGACATGTCCTGGTGCAGAACACGATAGTATCAACATAACAACTGGCAGCGCTCAATTCACGGATCAGTCTTTTCTATCAGTCATTAGCTATCACAACCTCACGAATAAACTTTACGTTCGTCTCACGGGTTTTTCCGCGTCTTGCGGTCAGCTGAATTTTCAGTGGTTCCTGTTGTCATCGTCCTCTGCGTGCATCACCGCATCGACCGTAAAAGGAGCCTTTCCTAACTCTAATACACGTCAAACTCTGACAGGTACATGTACTTTGAATTTTGTACAGTGTAGGGTTTTCCCTGAACCTCTTGGAGATTTCAACTTTCCTCGAGTAGGTACAAATTAGACGTACTACTTGGTATTATTACTTGATGATTAATTTTTAAGAAAGGAATTTAAATTACCGGTGATCGTGAATTTTGGCTGGTTGATTAAGAAAGTCAGTTCTCGCTAGCGTAGTTTATAATGGTAATATCGTGGGTGACAAATTACTCCTTACTTTAGGCGCGAAATTTCAGCGTTAATTTATAATTTCACATGTGAAATTACAAAATTGCCATGGTAACATCTCTTGTATCTCGATCAGACTGCCAAGATGGCGTCTAGATTTAAGACAGTGACCATTGAAGAAGTTACGAAATTAAAAGAAGGGGCAGAAAATTTAAATACGTGAAAGAGCACAATTAACTGGGTGAGAGTTTTTGAGAATTGGTGTAACGAAAATAGCCTTGAGAAAAACCTGCAGATGATTCTTCCCGAGCAGTTGGATAAAGTACTCGAGCGATTTTACAATTACGGTTGTGAGCGTAATTTGTCACCCACGACATTAAAAGGTAATCAAATGGTTTTCTCGTGAAATTAGGAAATAATTTCACTTGCGTTTTGTCAAAATTCTGATAATTTCCCTCGCCTAAAAGCTCGGGAAATTATCAGAATTTTGACAAAACGCAAGTGAAATTATTTCCTAATTTCACGAGAAAACCATTTGATTACACATACTAATTGAACTGAGTGGAGTGCAATTTGGTGTCTGAAATCATACTCGAACGCGGGAGCGGAGTTCGATTTGACATCACAAGTATGATTTCAGACCAAAATTTCACGACGCCAAGTTCAATTACCACTTTACAACATCCATTTAGAAATCACACAGTATTAAGACGGAATCCACCAGAAGTTCGAGTAACAAATGGACAAAACCCTAGTACCAAGATTATATACATCGTATTGCAAACTTCGGTAAGACTTTTTTAAATATCTTCTCAAAAATAATCATTTCTAGCAACACCAAACGTCAAAAACACTTGAAAGTACTGGTGAAATGAAACTAATGATGAAATTTTACCTGTGTTTGCGGCACAATTTCTCTGAGCTTTGAAATTCAATATCTCTCGTTCCCATGGGAAATTGTTTTCGGTGTTATTTCAGGCAATTATTTATATCTTTAGCTTAAAAAAAAGTGTAAAAAGGACTGTAAAATACTTAACATTATTCTGGTACTAGATTTTTGTCTACTAAAAACTGAAATTCCTCGATTTTCTATCGGATTTCGTCTTAATTATTTTAATCGCTAAAATACAGGATTTTAGTCAGCGACAATGTTTTATTGATCCAGTTGGGAACAAAAGTTAAAAAATCCGCCACACAATGGTTTTCTTTGTCTTTAATTTTCCTGCAATTTGATTGGTTGCCTTAAACAAGCCTCGAAAGCTGATTGGTTGTTTTGTTTTAGTGTTCCTTTCTCATTGGCTGGGGAAATGGTGCAATTTAGAGCAAAAAATAGTGGGATTTGGGAATGATTCAGATTGCAAAGATCATCAGTGTTTTTTCAAATGGATGTAATAAAAAAGATTAACCAATCATTTCGTTGTGGAATCGCATGAACCTGGTATGAGCAGGGTCTGTAACAGATAATCAAATTGATGCTGATGTTTCATGTGTTGACCGTTTTAAAAGATACCACACAGTTTCTTACAACCTCTTATTTCATTAGAACAGAATAGGATGTAGCTTCGTTATGTTTAAAATTAAACTCAATTGCTTCCGTTGTATTTTTAGTGATCATTGTTTTCTAAACCAATCACGAAAGCCCTTGTAATGGCTGCATTCT
>OX421448.1:57298729-57321229 GCA_949126865.1 Montipora capitata
TCAGGATTGCTTAGTGCCGGCTAAGACACCTTGAATTAAAGCCTTTAATAGGCACAGAACTTCACGATCATCACGGATTTGGAATTTTTTCTATGTTCAGGACAACTGGAAATCGAAACAAAGCCTCAGTCGGATCCCATTATCTTATTTGGCCCTTGATCAACCAGTCAGTTTCCACTTTACGATCGATTAAGGTGAAACTATCCTCAAATATTTCACTTCACCTCAGCAACTAGCATTGACATGATCATGACCCACAACGAATTACAACATAATAGGCTAACCGCACGTGAAAACTTAATTGTGTGGCGTGTATGAGATATGTCTATAAAAGCATAGCAGTTAGTTATTGTTTTAACTAGTGAACAGAACTCTGCATTTAGCAAGGACTAGCTAGGACTGTTGGTTTTGCTAACTTCACATATTGCAGGTATTGTAATAAGGAACCGAGACTGTAGCAACTTGGGGTACACATTTCAGAGGAAGTGAGGAGCGAGGATGGCACAGTCGGTTAGTGCGCGACCTTGGTGCAAGAGGTCCTGAGTTCGATTCCCGAATCTCTCATCCTTGTTTCGACTTCTTTCCTTTCCGTGTAGCTAAGTACCTTTAAATACCCGTAAAACGGAGCACTCATGGCGAGGGGGGAGTAAAATGAGCGCACCGTCGACCTCAGGTTTGTCAGTTGAATTACTGTTACGAGTTATCGACGTTAAATACGGTTGCTCTACTTTACTTTAATGGCTTTATCATACTGATGGTGGCAAGCGTACCTTCTCTCCTCTCATATCATCTGATGTACCTCCAAGCTCGGGTGGCTTATACCAAGACGAATTACCCACGCTCATTAGCAGCTTCATATCACCTTGCCTAAAAGCAATGCCTTCATATACTGTAACGTCATTTTCTTCATCTGGTTGCAAGTCGATGTTCAGAAGTATCTCCTTTCTGGGGGATGGTTCACCTTGGGAAATGGCGTTCCATACATCCATGCCATCAAGCGGTGTTGGCGTATTAGTGACGCTGCCGCCTGTACAAAACATCAAGGCACAGTAAGGTGCTTAGGAGGCTTAAGTTATCTTTCCCTCTTAAGCATAGTTAGTGGAGGGGGATATGGATGGTTATAAAATCAAACAATAACCTCTGCCTTTGATGTTCGCCGGGTTTCCCAACCAGTCCCCCTCCACTAACTATGTCTTAAGGTTCCTTTCTTTCGGTCAATAGGGACCTTTAGATCGGAGGTCCATTACGAGTATGGGTTTTCCGTTCTGAGTACGCGCACTTCGAAAAATGTCGGCCTTCAGACCTTATGCGCATGCTCAGTACGGAAAACTCGTACTCGTCACGGTAGTCGCCCTCGTCCTCCGATCTAAAGTTCCCTAATGTCACCATACCATTACCGGTGCAAAGAGTCAGAGAAATAGAGCAGTTTGGTTCAAAAGGACTGTCGAAAGTACATGTATTTGCGCGATTGCAATTGCTACGCTTAGTGATTGGTTTAAATATCTCGCGCCAGTTTATCAACCAATGAGAGGGAAAACCAAAACTAATCGCGATTTGCTCGCCCCATTTCGATTCTCCTGTATTTTGAGCCAATTAATTAAACGGAATTGCTACGAATTTGGTTTGGTTCATTGTGTTGCTTGCACCTGCTGTGATTTATCGAGGTAAGTACTTTAGTATTTGTTTTACGACACTCAATTAAGAACAGCTCTATGAAATTGACACTTGAAAAATGCATTTAGTAATAAAAAGTTACCTTCCACTCCACTCCACTCACAAGTTGCTTATAAAGACTTCTAAGTTTCTGTAAATTCTAGATTATAAAGGCTGATACCACAGCGAATACTAAATGCCTTTCTTAAGGAACAGTTCTATTAAGTGAATATTTCCAAAAACACGAACTGTTTCATCTACTAAATCCATTGTTGAAGGAAAATCATTCACTAGGCAGCCCCCTTGACTTGATATTTTGGGCGGTTGCTTTCCGAAGGTGTGACTCAGTCGTCTGTACATCAAAATTCTCCTTCAGGGCAAGTTTTTTTCAATCTGAGTGTGCTCTTATTGCTATGATTATTTAATATAAGAATATTGTACTTTCAACTACCTTCTGCATAACTTGCACAAAAAAGAGGCTGCGTTACTAAGAATGGCATGAATTATTGTTAAGTACATTGTACAAGAAAGAAATGGGCATTTTGGATGCTAATGCTAATGAATTAATGAGAAACCTGTAAGGGTGCCATAGGTGCCATATATGAAGGAAGATCTTATATGATCAATTATTGATTCCCAATCAGTCATGACTATTTTTCACATTTTTTGTGAGTCCGTGATCAGAGGTCACGACTTGCTCACACCTGTTTCCCAATCTAAGCACTGACTAAATAATTTGCTTTGCATTATGATTTGCCAATTGCAATATTGTCTTTATCTAGTTGACTTTTGATTGGCAAGCTAGAGCAACTTTAGAGCAACTACGTTCTTAGTTAAAATGCACTCTTTTAGCCTTCTTACTGAAGCATGGATTAAAGAGAAATTAAACAAGCGAATTGAGAGTACCTGCGAGGTTTATTAATGTCGGAAACCAGTCTGTTACATGCATGAGGCCTTCACATTTCACTCCTGTCCTCTCTAGCAAATTTCCATGAACAAAACTAACTCCTCTTACTCCTCCCTCCCATAAAGTAGTTTTATCCCCACGCAGTGGCCAGTTGAAACCACCGTGATTATACCATCCTCCATTATCAGTAGAGAATACAACAAGAGTCTCTTCCCATAACCTGTGGATAAAACACCACCACAAGCCTGAAAAACTACTTGGTTACTCAAAACATTTTACCATAGGTGGTTACCATGAAGATAATATAATAACTTTCGTGCTTCTAACAAAGGTAGTAGGATGGGCACAGCGGTAACTGCATTCCCCTTCCATCACTTTGGCCTGGGATGAATACACCCTTTAACGGGTTTTGACGCCATCTTGGCTGGGGGGGGGGGGGGGGGGAAGGGGGGGGGGAGGGGGGGGGAGAGAGAAGGGGTGCAAACAAGGCTAAATTTACAGTAAATGTATGGGGATTTTGGGCAACTTTGAACCGCTGTAGCGCCGCTAACAGGAGACGGATTTCCAACTTTTGCCACTACTTTCAATAGCTTACGACGTCCGTACATTCGAATAATAAATCTTCTCATGTTGCTTCTAATCTCGCGGCAATTTGAATGATTTGTATGAAATCTTAAAAATGCGTTTATGGTCGTTGTAGCCTGAATCTGTCCTTTATATTTCATGAAAATAATCTCAGTATAAATGTCTCTTAAAAGACACTTTCAATGTGGCAATCCGTCTCTTTTTAGTGAGGCTATAGCGGTTCAAAGTCGGCCAAAATCAAATACATTTCCTGTATAAATGTAGCCGTATTTGCCACCCCCCCCCCCCCCCACCCCAAGCCAAGATGGCGCCAAAAACTGTGGAAGGGTCTATTCTTATGATAATAATTATAACTGTCTCGCTAATTGCCGTCGCAAATACAGCAACAACGCAGCTCAACAAAGTGACACCGAAAGCGTACTATGGCGCCTTTGATTGCTGCTATATATAAGGTCCATGTATGACCTTGGAGCACAGCTTACTGCCAGACGGAATCAGCTGTATACTGGTTTTTTGCTGAGGGAGGAAAACCGGACAACCCTCGGAGCAGAGTAGAGACCTAACACAAACTTAACACACTTATGGCGTCAGGGGCCTGTTTTTCGAAAGTCCCGTAAACTCTTCGGGCCCGAAAAGCAATTTGAAAAACTACGATCCGCTCATCATGAAAAGCTGATCTGTCAACATGTTTTCGTTATCAGAGAAAACAAAACTATCACAAAGTTTCATGACTTAAAATGTTTTTCTTTTCAACATACGAGGCGTTTTATGTCACCCAAAACACGCCCGAAATGCAGACCCGGGACTTTCGACAAACGGCCCCGAGGTCCGGCTAATCGAACCTCAGCCACACTGGTGGGAGGCGAGTGCTGTCACTAAAACTGAGGTTACATGCACAGTAATCTCTTTCACAACATTTTCCGTTTGACTGATAATCTTCACACTCTCTCTCTTCAGTTTAGAACAACAGGAAAAATCTTACTGATTAAAAAGTGAAGCTAAAGAGGAGTAAATTAGCTTATTCGGCTGCACTTTCACAGTGAAACAAAGCAGTTCACGACTGGACATCCATTTGACACAAAAAGCCTATAAACGTGATTGTTGAAATATGCCAGAATCTCTGTCAACACGGAATTGCAAACGTTTCAGGCCTTCTTCGTTTCTTTAGCGAGTTTTACAAAATATGTGAGGTAGCAAGGCATGTATTCAGAAGGAAAACATTATCTGAAAGCCAACCATTGTAAATTAGTGTTGTGTCTCTCGCTCTATTTCTCTCAGCTTTACGGTGTTCTTCATTGAAATTTTCTCTTCTTCTCCTTCCTCGGCTTCTCTCGAGGCTTTCTTCGCTTAAATTTCTCAAATTTCGTCGCCTCTTCTCTCGTGCTCTTTTCTCTTTAGTCTTTATCCCGTTGCTCTTCACTAATATGATTTCCCGCCAGAAAAACGCGGATCAATAATAATAATAATAATAATAATAATAATAATAATAATAATAATAATAATAATAATAATAATCAACTTTATTTACAGAGGGTAACACACAACAGTAATCACTGAAAAACTACCGGCCCTCATATAAATATATACAGAAAAAAAGATAACATGTTAAAAATTTAAAATATAGAAAGGTTCTCAAAACACGCAATGACAACATGAAAAGTAAAATATGAAAAATATGAGATACATTGGGTCAAGACCAACAGTTAAAACAAGAAAATTGAAAATTAGATGATAAAATGGTCCAATTCCTTATAACTGTCCATAAAATGTTTAAAAATTGATTTTTTTAAAGCTTGTAAGAGTAGACTGGTTTTTAATATGGGCAGGCAACATATTCCAGGAGCGGCTGGTCGATACTGAGAAAGACCTTCCACCCTTAGTCTCCCGTTTTAATCGGGGGCAGATAAGGTTTAAATGACTATGCCTGCTCGATCTTCCCATTCACGTCTACGTTTCTAACAAGCATCTGGGTAAGATAAGGTAGGCACTCCCCAAAAATCCGTTTGTATACCAATATTGACTTATTTATTCTAGCTTCATGATAAAATGGAACCCAACATAATTGTTTAAAAAGTTTCACACTGTTCGCTTTTGTGTCAGCAGCCTGAACACTTTCTGAATGTTTTCTACAGAGCAGGATGTCCACACGGTTGAGGCATACAGCATTGTCTGCATAATCATTGCGTTATAATAAAGTTTCCTTTGATCAAGAGGCAGTGAGCGTCTTATTTTCCGCAACACGGCGAATCTCTGTGCTAACTTCTTGCATGACGGTCAAAGAATGCTGACTGTCAATTGTCACCCCGAGCAGTTTGTGCGAGTGTACTTGATTAACTTCCGAAGACTTTAAGCGTAGTTGAAGGATGGAATGTTCCTTCTTCTTCACGAATCGTTTTCCAGTAACAAGCATCGACTTTGTTTTGGACTCGTTTAACAACATTTTATTACTTGATGACCAATTTAAGACTTCAACAATGTCCTCCTGTAGGCCCTCAGAGCCAGCATTGGGGGCCGCCTGATAGTGAGCAGAGTGGCTGATTGTAGTGTCGTCAGCATATATATCAGCGGCACAGTGCTGCAATGCTTCGGGTAGATCATTAATAAATACAAGGAATAAAATAGGACCTAAAATACTTCCCTGTGGCACACCGAGCGTCACAGATCTTTTTGGAGAATGGCACCCGTCTATATTTACATACTGGCTTTTTCCACTCAAATAGTCGAGGAACAGGGGAAGAAAAGTCTCTTTCACTCCAAGCACCTTCAATTTCGTTAGTAACAGCTGATGATCAATCAAATCAAAAGCCTTCTTATAGTCTATAAACCCAAGCCCAGTGACTTTATCATCGTCGAGTTTAAACAGCAACTGGTCAACCAAACGAATAAGTGCAGTTTCAGTTCAATGGGATTTTCTGAAAACAGACTGGAGATGATGAAACAGATTGTTCTCCTTAAGAAAATTGCACAAGTATTCACACATGTGTTTCTCTAGTATTTTAGAGAGAACAGGAAGCACAGAAATCGGTTTGTAGTTGTTCTTCCATTTCCTTTGAAAAAAGGGTAACTTTTGCAACCTTCCACAGGCTGTCCTGCCTCCCCAGCTCCACCCCGACAGTCTGTACGCACGGGCGTACGTTGACGTTATAACCAAAATTTCTCGCATAGATAGATTTCCCAAAAAAATCTTACCCATGGTGCTCCGCTGGCGCGCTTTGCGCGCCTGAGAAAGCGCGCCTGAGCTCCGCTATTATGTTACAGTGGCTGGTTGAGTTCATTGATTCTCTGTACTCTGCTCCAAAAAGTGCATGTTTTTCTCCCAGTAGTATTGTGTTACCGGTAACTGCTGTAATCGATTTGACATGTGTTAGGAACTAGAGGGTTTACAAAAACTGCTATTACTACTGGCATGATGACAAAAGTTCAGCTTTGAGGAGCATGCATGTACATAATAATACAGCGATGTTTCTCGTGACGTCACGCATTGTTATTAATATGCCAACCAGAACCTAATTAGCTGTTGAAACAATCACTTCTTTTGTTCCGTGGTTGGCAAATTTGAATATAAAAAGAAATGTGACGTCAATGTTTGTAAACAAGAAATATCGCTATACTATTTCAAAATATTTAAAACGGTATACTTTAACAAATTAACATACCATGACATCCACAACACAACATGCATCACATTCATACCCTGCCTCCTTCATCGCCTCAGTGATATTACCAATGGCTTCATCCATAATGTCCACCATACCAGCATATGTTCTGCGGGATTCATCCTTGATAAAGCTATATTTGGCTGTGTAGTTTGCAGGGGCTTGGAGAGGAGTATGGACGTTTTGAAATGCCATGTACAGAAATAAAGGAGTAGATGAATTATGTGACTTGATGATTCGCTCTGCTCTCTAGAACAGGGAAACCGATAGAGTAAAGTTAAAAGAGGGTGACTGGTTAATTTTTGAAGGACCCCTTCAGTGTGTATATCTGAAAAAAAATAAATGTTCAAGTTGCCAAATTTCAAATTAAAAGCTTCGATTTTTTGCAACAAGAAAGTTCCTTCAAAACCTTGCCAAATTGAAGAAGGAAAGGCTTCCCAAAAACAAAAAGAGGGAGAGGAGCTGATGCTGCTGGAAAGGAGAACCTGAGGGCAGAGATTAGCAACAAAGTTTTTGTTAACTTAATAGTACAGTCTACCTTCATCTTATCAATAATTGGATCAAGTGAACTGGAGTGTGCTTTTTGTCTACACTCCTGGCAGTCCTTTCTATATTATTGTCCAAAGTCAAGGAATGCTCTTTTTAAGGAAATCTCGTTATCACGCAATGAGAGAAGTGGCTGTTTCTGTCGATTGACTGAATAAACACAATTGACAACAACAACAAAAATCCCTCGTTATTCACTCTGATTAACAATAGGACATAATAACTTGCACCCATGCATAGAAAATTAGAATCAAGTCATGGGGAGGGTAATCACACAGCAAATTTAAAAAAGGTTCAAGATGATATTTCATTGCAATTACCACCTGACGTAACTGAATAACAAGTGCGTAGCTAGACTGGCATAATATAAGAACGGACTGCAGTCAAACGTAATGCCAGCAGAGTCCTCTCCAACTTGAAAAATACGGAAAACAAGGAGCACAAAATCACCTCTGCATAAGCAAATGTAGCAAATTTTCCATTCAAATCTCTCACTGGCTCCTTGTTGTCTCTGAAGTCTAATATATCGAACACTTTGTGCGTGTAATGATCTTCCTGTCCATTGTAATAACCGTAGAAAGAATCGAACCCGCGATACGTCGGTGTGTACTCCCACTTGTTATAGCCCAAGTGCCATTTGCCAACCATGTGTGTCGCATAACCTATAGTAAAAAGGTCACAAATGTTGAATGACAATGCCACGTGCACAGTAAGAATGCTACCTTTAGACACTTTCCTCTAGTAGTATGGAGGACATGTCAATTCTTAAAGTGCACCTAACCCCAAAATATTTTTTTCGCTAAAATAAATCTTTGCACCTGTTTGAAACGCATTGCGGCCATTTTTTCCTTTTTCTAACAAATCCTGCCATTTTATAGGCTTCGAAAGTTGCGAAATTCCAAGCATCTTTTGTTCACGACCGAGTCAGAAGGGGAGTGGGTCTATTCCTGCTTTGACGTCACAATCTACTTTGCATGCACTTTTACAAAGAGTTAATGCAATGTAAATCAGCGCCTCTAACTCCTGGATTAAGAATCTACATTGATCAGCGTAGACCTAGCTTTAAGATATTAACTAATGTTGATTTTGGTCGTCCTCTACTTCTATGGCCGTGGGTTGTCTCCCAAAGGACGAGTTTATGTGATGGGAGGTAGGGATGCATGTCTTTCACAGTTACCAGCGAGCCTCATCGTTCTTGCTGCTACTAAAATTATCTCCAACTGACTCGGCAAATCTCCATAAAGTTCTTCATTGGAGGTGTGGCTTTTCCAGGAAACATTCAAGGCTACCCGCAATATGCGAGTGTAACAGCCATTTAATGACTAGGTGAGGGTAGAGGTTAGGGTTCATATTAGCCACAGTACAAATACAGCATACTGTAACCCCAGGGTAAGCTGGATAACTGATACCCAGTGCAAAGTTGTTGAAAAACTAATTTCTGAAATTTTACGCTTAGAATTTTGTTTTGGTTGGACACGCTTGATTGCATTTCATTACTGTGGACACGGCCCCAATCACGTGGAGCCTCGATTTCAGAATGGCCACGCTAGCAGTTTTTTGCTGACGAGTGTCACGTTGGACTTTTGATTTTCATGTTTAGCTCTTTATTAACCGAGCAGGAGGTCTGTATGGGAGAATATTGACCGAGGTCGTCAGTACTGACCGAACGCAGTGAGATCTGTACACACGACCGAGGTCAAGATTCCCCCATACGGACTGACTGAGCTCGGTTAATAAGATGTTTATTATATGGCAAACAAAAACAATTTAATTAGTTTAACGTAACTGGTTTGTACTAACTGACATTTTGCTTGCGAACGGCGATGAGCGGCAATGAGCTGAACTGAATTCTGCCAAAGTGTATTTTTTTTTCTTTTCAAGCTTTTTGGCACTTCCATAAATATTGGTAGAAGAAAATGCTCAATATTTTTTGCATTTTAGTTTCCAACTTTTTCACCCCAAAACATTACCTGTCCAGATGCCGGTTGATGCCGGTCTAGATGGGAAATCTAGACCGCTCTCAATATCGATTTCAGCCAATCAAATTCGTGAATTCGGTAGTTCCCAGTCCTTGTGAGCACAGCCATATAATAAATGAAATTTCCACCCTATGCTGAAATTCATCCAATTAGATTGCTACGATAAGCAATGAGAATTTCCATAACAAAAACAAACGGTCGAAAAGCCTGTCGGTTGAAAGTGGGCCTTTAACTCATTTATGCGCGCATGCGCAATGAATGAGTTATTGCAGAGTGGGCATGTGGTGTGTACCGTAGGCCGTGGACTTAACGGATCTTCGCCGAAATGCCCTTGAGGCCCAATCCGAGCCCGATCATTTTTCTTCGACTTAGATGGGACTCAAACACCGCAATGGCGGCGAAGCCGATGTAACGCGAATGGTGTTTTATTGGATCTTTTAAACAACATATATCCTTGTGGAGCTCAAGAATGGAACTTCAATTCGATAAACAACACAAGCGGCAATTGCATCTTTCGCCGTCGGATATCAAAGTCAGCTTTATTTCTAATATTTTACTTACTGTAGTACTATGTACAACACTGAAACCAAATGGCAAATTATCTGTTTACTGTTTTGGTTGGATACTCGTAGAAGAAACGAACACCTTGAGTAGAAGTCGGATCTCTGTTGTCTGGCTATTTATAATTTTATTTATTTGTACTCAACTCTGCTCAGTCTTCAAGTAAAAAATAAACACAATTGGAATTTTGACTCATTCTTGTTAATCAAGAATGAGTTGAAAGAAAGCTTGTTGTCCATTTTTTGCTTCATTATGCATGGAAATGGTTCTTCAGTAAAGGGTTTGATCCTGAACACTGGTAGGAAATTTATTTAGCTGCGCGTGTTTTTAGACACGACGTGTATTCCTTGTTCGCACGCACGCAATGAAATAGAAAGTTTTTTCTTCACTCTAATTAATAGCAAATATGTTGTTTGTTGCAATAACATTTTTGGCTCGAAAAGGTTTTTGTGAGATTTTTTTTCCCTTTGTGGATTCATCGTGTTGTGTGAATACATCGCGTATAAGGGAACCTAGTGATAAGGGTTGTCGTGCTAATTTATCGAAACCAAACAAAACCTGCAACAACGGACAAACAAATTTGATACTAGTAATAATTAAGGGGGTTCATCAAGTTGGTTGCTCATATTGCATAAACATGAATGAGTTTGCTCCAAGGAGCCTTTGATTTGTGAATAAAAAGAGTGATGTTTTCGCTATAAACTGTGGTTATTCGCTGGAGGACAACGAAATATCTAAGGAGAGATACCTTATTGGTGTACGTGGATCGGGTTTCCGACACCAAAGTGGCGACCCTGTCAGGACAGTTGTGAGTTACGAGTCGAGTCAGTCTAGGTGAGACCTCAATGGGCGGACAAAGTTAAAATGTTCTCAAAGGAGATACGCAAGGGATTTTTTTACAAGTATGAGATACAGGAGATTTTGGAATCAGAAGACAAGGATGACATTACAATGGAATACATGTATGAAAGAAATGTGAGGATTGTTGGAGGGTTAGGCCCCGTTTATATGGAGAAAGGGTAGAGGGGTCACTCGCCTACCCGAGCTACCTTGGGCGAGCCAATTTTCCTTACATTTCCTTGTAAAACGAGCAGCGAACCGTTTATATGAGAAAGCAAAAGTTGGCTCAGCTAGAAGGGTGAACCGCCTAAACGAGTCACCCTTTTTTGACAGTAGGGTCACTCTACTAGCCGGGTCAACTTTTCTTCATATAAACACTTTGGCTTGGTCAGCCGGGACGCTACTCCACGAACATTGTGACTTAAATTGCTATCAAAGAAGTTAAATCTAAGTCAACGGTGACCGTGTGAGTGATTTAAAAAATAAAAATCCAGCGGAAAGAGGGATATTGAAGTTATGAATTATTAAGCAGGGTCAATGAATAATTTTGGTTGGGTTAACTATGACTCGGTTAACCGGGACAACTTTACTCATGTAAACGGTCAGGAGAAGTTGGCCCGGCAAAGCGCGTGACCCTTCTACCCAGCACAACCTTCTTCATACAAACGGGGTCTTAGAAGAAAAAGTGAAAGAAGTGACCGATGAATTACTGGACGAGGAGAAACCACTGGAAGAGGTAAGAGAGTACAATAGAAAATGTAAAGAGGATCTTAAGCCATGAGGAGCCTACGGGATAAGTTGAAGGTACGATTAGAAACAATAGACTCTTGAAAGAGGAGATTTCGCTGAAGAAGAGTTTTGAGATCGAGTCAGAATTGGGAAAAGAGAAATTGGAGAAAGAGGGTGAAAAATCACAAGCGGTCAAATTGCAAAAATACAAGATCACTTCCTTTAGGGGCGATTTTAAAGCTTGGTTACCCTTCTGGAACCAATTCCCAGTAGAGGTAGACGGCTCAAATCTCTCTGATATTAGGAAGTTCAATTATTTGATTGAATTGGTTAAAGGCAAAGCCAAGGATTGTATTTTGGGCCTTCCTCATACTGCTGAGGGCTATGCAGAAGCCAAGAAAATTTTGGAATTGAATTTTGGCAAAGAC
This sequence comes from Montipora capitata, assembly GCA_949126865.1. Lineage (NCBI taxonomy): Eukaryota > Metazoa > Cnidaria > Anthozoa > Scleractinia > Acroporidae > Montipora > Montipora capitata. The sequence continues at coordinate 57,310,614 of OX421448.1, forward strand.
AAAAAGATGCACAAGGCCAAATATTGATCCAAGAACTGGAGTCTCTCTCTCAAACATTATGAATACTAAACAGGTTGAGGAAAATACCAAGCGGTCTCAGACAGTACAAACACTTGCCTGCATGAACAAATTTGAGAGACCCCAAAGCTAAGTATACAGCATAATGGATAAGTTGGGGACTGTGAAGGAATCCATGGCTCAAAGGGATGATGAATGGGAGGAGTGGCGGCTGAAGGAGCTGGTGGAGAATTTACGAAAGTACACAGACAGAGACCCTTAGCCAAACGAAATAGGCAGCAAAACCCCAAAGACTCCAAAGGGTTCCCAGAGCTCAGATAGAAGGAGGGATAACTTATTGCTTGCAGGTTCCTGTAATGCTTCTGATTGCGTTTAAAATCCTGGACGTTGCAAGTCACAGGGAGTTCTTGAAGAAGTATAAGTTGTGCTATAATTGTACCAGGTCATCGCATTTATCTGCAAAGTGTGGATCACAGGGTTGTGGTCGATGTGGGCCCACGCTCCACACATCGTTGTGCGATAAGCCAGCCACAACTACGTTATCGTCAGATGAAACTGATGAGACCAAGGGGTCGCATGACAAGTACTCTCGAGGGCGCGAACAGCAGACAACTTTACATGCAACAGTATTGGCAGACGTGAATGGAGTGAAAGCCAGCTAAGGATAATGCTGGACACATGAGCTGGGAGCTCATTTATCAGTTCAGATCTAGTAGCTGGACTAAATCTGAAGCCGCAACGAGTTGAACAAAGAGTTATTGAGCAGACGTATGGAACTGTATGTAAGGAAAATGAACTGTATCAGGTCAAAATTAAGTCTGGCGCCATTTACAACTTTGAGATGGAGTTACAGGTTGCTAATGCTGAGAAACCTGTTTTGACACACATTCCAAACCCCAGGAATGAAGACCAGAAGAGTAAAAATCCTCGGATTAAAATACTTGTGTTCAGTGAAGATTGAATATCAGATCAAGACAGGCTACCTGTGCATATCATTTTTGGTGCCACTAATGTCCAGAGGATAAAGACGACAGAAACGATGGTCCTTGGACCAAATCCTGGTACAGACTCCGGGAAGACTCAGTTGGCAAACACAGACTGAGAGAGTTCTTTGAATGCACAATTCATAACGAGTTCACTCACATGTGTTCGCAAGAAGCACTGGGGCTCACAAACTACAGTCAGAGAATGTTTCATGAAGATTTTATAGCTGACAGCTGCGACGACAGGAGGATGGAACATATTCCACACGGTTCACTCGGTGCCATGCAAACCAGATCACCTAACATTACCATGACTGGCTAGATTGCAGAGCAATACTCGCAAACTTGAGAGAATTCAGAAACTTGATAGAACAGCAAGTAGAGCAGATCTTAGAGGCAACATAATCAATATGATATTTCTAGGTTCGACTTTGTCTCTGCATCGAGAGAAGTGCCTTGGGTTTCATGAGATTCTGCTGATGCGTGATCAAAGTTTTCGGTCTCCAACTCCAATGAAAGTGTTTGAACCTGTTGCTTTAGCTCTTGATTTTCTTTACGTAGTGCGGCAGCCATACTTGGAAAAACTATACCGAAATGTTTAAGATAAAAATTGCGTTCAGGCTAAAAGTTTTTTGTGCAAAGATGACAGAGCTCAAAAACAAGCGTCCATCTTGTCAGACGCTCACCGCTGACCAAAAACACCATTCATCGGTCCAATCAGACTCATGTTGCTTGGAAGTCAAAATTGATAACTTAACTGGTCTCCTCACATTACAATGGTTACTTCAAACTTTAACGCAAAGATTTCTAAACTTAAACAGATGAAGATCTTCAACCGATCCACTTTGGAATCTATTTATTTCAAAGGTATCTTGCCAAGTGCGACTTATTGTATATCTTTGTGGGGATCTTCCAACTTGTTGGCTGAAATCGAGGACTCGCACATCCGTGCTGCCAGACTGATTCACAATATCAGCATATCTACCCCAAAACATGAAGTTCTCAGCATGGCAAAATCATCTATACATTATATGTATAACAGAAGACTTGCCTGTACTGCATACCAGGCAGGCTTTTCATAACTTAGCTCATGATGACATCTGTTCAACAATTTATTACTGGGTTGCCAAACCCAGTTGGAATATCTGCGTTTGATTTCTCCGATTTATTTTTTTTTTTTCGTGTCATGAAAAGTCTTGCCTGGCACTCCCCTGCTCAGTGGTGTCTTTGTGCATAGAGTCTTCTGTGCGTATTTTTGTAGGTTTGAGGGGGCTGGGGTAATGCGTGGATTTCTCTGGTGCACCCAGGAGAACATTTAATTAACCTGCAATGGCGTTGAAAGTCATTGTAGTGCGAATGGCGTTTTAGTGGATCTTTAAACAAAATATACCCTCATGGAGCTGAAGAATGGAACGTCAATTGGATAAACAAGACAGGCGGAGAAAAATAAATATCTGGAATCTTTAAAGCGACAAGTAATAGTCTTCGACAACAATTCCATTTTTCGCCGTTGGATATCAAGTGAGCTTTGTTTCTAATATTTTACTATTAAACTTGGTATTATATACAACACCGAAATCAAATGGCAATTTTTCTTATGGATTTAACAAACATTGAAGGAATTGAATGCCTTAAATGCATCACTGTGTTTACTGAAGTCGTATCTTAGTTGCCTGGCAATTTACATTTATTTTGTACTCAACTCTGCAAAGGTAAAAAAAAAAAAAAAAAATTGGAAATGTGACTGTGGAGAATTATTTGAATAAAAGCTTGTTGTCTCTTTTGTGCTTCATTATTTATGTTCAAGGTTCTTTCAAGAAGGGTTTGATGTGAACTGTCAGAAATTTATTTAATTGCATATGCTTTGTGACACGGATTGTGCGTCTTGTTTGCACGCACGCAATTGAAATAGGAAGGGTTCACGAAAATAAACAGGTCTGTTGGAAGCGTGCTTGAGTTTCCACAAAACGAGCCCCAAAATCGGCAAAAAATTGTGACGATGAATAATAATAAAGTAGCTGCTATTTGCAAAACGATGGAATTACCTGGTGATAAATAACCTCGTCTTGGAGAGTAAAGTGTTGACTTTGCAGAAACACTGGTCAACCTCAAGAGTTGGGTGATCGTGATCTTTGTGTTGAATTCGCATATTTCTTGTCAAACTTTATAACACTCGAAAGAAAAAGAAAACTAACAAAAACAAAAACTCTGTATCTTGCCATCATTTGGCAAAGATGCTTCACTGTTTTGCAAGTAAACATGCCGCGGTAACTTGATCACGGCACCCACTGAATTCGATCTCACTTCAATTTTGCGATATACTTGCGTAGCCACAAGTACAATAACAAAATTCAACTTAGCAAAAATCTCCCAAAATATTTTTCGCTGATGTTAACTTTTCATATTCGTGGTTCAAAATTAATGTTGTTCTCATGTCCTATATTTTGTTGCTGATGGCAAAATATTTTATTCTCAATCGACTGTCCTGAAATCTTCCTTCTGCTCTTGCTACAGTAAGAACTGTGTATCAATATTTATTTACTTGTGCATTTGTATTTGTTTTGCATAAAGCAAGCTAACAAATGTGTACCTTAATTGGTTTGCATTTTTGAGCGTTAAGTTACATAGTGGTATAATTTTTAGGTCAACCATCCAGATACTAACCCCTCCGGACAGGGAATAATTTCAGTGAACATTTGTATTATATTAAGCTGTCGGACGCTCAGAGTGCACGCTTAAACTTGTGGTGTAAAGAAGTTATGAGGGAACTTGAAGCCAAGCCGATTCCCTTTTATTTTCTTCAATCTTTCTGGGTTTAGTACTTTGCGAGTAACCACATGTCTTCTCAGGGGGCTATTTACCTAAGACTTCTACCATGGCACTACAATGATATACAATACCAAACAATATCGTGTACTATTAGAGCTACATATTACGCAAAGACAACTTGAATCTCCTGGAAGACAGTTGACAATATGGAATAAAGTGCTGTGTTACTGCACTACCACACGTACGCAATGCGTGCCTATTTTTTCTAAAAATGACAGGAATTTTTTCTTTCTGACAAATGATTAATAGATGATGAAATGATATATGAAATGAATCATATATGAACTGCGGATATGAAATCAAGTGAAGTTATGATCCTCGCAGTTATGAATGCAAGTTTTGCAGGACTTCAACGGACCATCGGGGTTAATGAACCTGTGACGTGGCGATACTGGTGTGACGCTCTAACCAACTGAGCTATGAAGCCACTGACGTTGGGAGCTGGTCATTTGTGAGTTCTAAATGTTCCCATGAGGAATGAATCAATGATGAAATGATATATGAAATGGATCATATATGAACTGCGGATATGAAATCAAGTGATCATAACTACGGATATGAAATCAAGTGATCATAGCTTCACTTGATTTCATATCTGCAGTTCATATGATCCATTTCATATATCATTCAATCATAATTTAATTCATTCCTCATATGCAAATTAATTATGGTGATCTGACCACGATCATATTTGTGGCATCAGAAAAAAATTCTGTTACAAATTTAAAGTGTACAAAGGAAAAATTACGCATTCACAGGATAGTTCTTACCTAATTCCTTGAGCTTCTGTGGCAATGTCGTAAAATTTAGGGGTAATCCATAGGCACTGTTTGGAAGAAGTACAAAATGCTGCATACCTAGTAGGGAATGTTAAATTCTTATTATTGAATTTGAACTTGAAGTCTCTTATTTACTCTTAATATATATTTTGAGTTGAACAGGCCCAGAAAGGCAAAGCAAAAAATCCCGGCTATAATGTACCAGCCAAAGTGAAGCTTCAACATCCCCCCCTGGGCAACCCCCCAGGCATTTGAATTCCAAAACTAGCCCAGAGCACCTCAAATTGACACAAGGACACAATATGAAGTTAAAGTAAGTTTATGTCATGCATTTTCCTCGCTGTAAACTAGGATTAGTCGATTTTTTTTTCTGCATTTCATGTTTCCCACATAAACCGTACAAACTGTTACGTTGACTAAGCATTCAAATTATGTGTTTGGGTCGCCTGTGAATTATTCGGAAACATTAAAACAGAAGTTATTTGTTGTCAGACAGTTCAATACCTGGATGTCTAAATTGTGTGATGTATCACTCATCAGTAAAATACCCCTCTGTGGCGAGGTAACAATGAGTCAACGAGTCATGAGTCAATGAGACTCACAGTCAATATAGCAATAATTTATTGATTAAGCCTATAAGCTTAAAGCCCTCGTTTCAGTGATTAGGCCTAAGCACTCTCTGAAATTTTAGCTTTCATTTTATGGGTTAGGGTAACTGCACTAACTCACTGACTCATTGACTCATGACTCATAACTCTTTGCCTCATTGATTCATTGACTCATAAATACTTGATACTCCTCTTTGGCAAACGTAATAAGTTGGACTTTATCATTTTAAAAGCTCTTAAATGAAAATGAAACTGGAATTTTCAAAATGAAATTTAAAATGAATAAAAAAAATTCAAACCACATAGTACGTGAATGTCAATAGTCATTAGACAATGAAAAAAAATAGCCAAATCTTTTCTGGTTGATTGGTTTAAAAAAAAGCAGCATCCAAAAACAATCATAACATATGTTGTCAGACTTGAACTAGGAAAGTGCAAAGTCTTATTTGTATAGGTGATCAAATGGTTTTGAGTGCCATAAAATTTGGAATAAATAATCGTGACTAAAGACGAGCCAGTAGGGCCTGAGTGCAATTTGCAGTCTTGCTTGATTACTCCAAGTTGCAAGAGAAAAATCATGTGATTTCTTGTTAATAATATTCATGACAAAATTTCAAGATGACATTGTAGTCATTGTCGTAATCAAGCAGTCAAGCAACACACACGCATGTAAATGCTCTACTTTATATGATATTTGTTACGTAGGTTAATTTTCAATTGCCCCGGCTGTGTTAAAACTTGCATCTGCAAGCTCCCACATTGCGCAACAAATTATTTGGTTGGCAAACAAAATGTTGAAGGGCTGATATATTGACACTCGGCGTACCGTTGTTAAACGAAATTAAAAAAAGGTTTACTAGCATTAAAGTTCTTCTTAGTTTGCCGTATTTCAAAACAGGTTTTAACACTGTGAGCTGTTGACTAGCGTATCTGGTCATTGCAACTACCGGTAGGTGCTTAATTGTGACGTAATTTCAGACTCGCCCCCAAAAAAGTCTTCGTAAGTTTTACAAGTACTTATATATAGCTTGCACATTCCCTCTTCTTAAAACAGTTTCTCGAGCTATACACTCACCTGTGTGGATTGGATACATTCCTGTCATCAGCGCGCTTCTTGTCGGCGTGCAAATCGGAAGAACATAGTAATTGTCCAGAATAACCCCATTGGAAGCCAGCTTATCAATATTCGGTGTTTGTATTTTTGAGCCATGGAATCCGACATCGCTCCAGCCCAGGTCATCCGCTAGCACAAATAAGATGTGAGGTGGTTTGGTTGCTCTGTCGGCTTTTGTAACAGTCAAGTACAACGCAACTATAAAAGAGTACAGCAGCCATTGCCACAGAGAGTGTGTTGCGGAGTCTGAAGCCATGTTCATTGCAGACGAATAAAGAGACTGGATCCTAGCGGTCGCGGACGGTTTTATTGGTCACGCGATCTTGTGTAGTCACGCCATATTGTTTTGAACTTGGTCACGATCTACAATTCATTGATTCCACAAACTTGAGCCATCTTGACGACGCATCAGAACACACCAATTGGTCAATAAAGTGAAAACAGCAATTTGGGTATACTGGGACAGCTCCTATAAATTGTAGTTGAACCAAGGAGCTCTTCATTTCAATAGGCCCTTGCATGAAAGTGTCACCTGTCCTTGTCAACCATAAAAAGTGGTCGTGTTAAAAAATTGATGCCAGAAATGGAAACAGCGAGATGAAATTAGTGTGAAGGTCAATTTTGAGGCCACTGACGCCTAAAGACGGTGCCTACTTTTGTTATTGCGCATACGCTCCTTCTGCGCATCTCCAGATACCCGGGTTTCCTATCGATAGTGCTTACCAATGGACGGATATTTTTTCGCAGTTTAAATTTATGTGGAAAAAGCAGAACTTGGTAAGTGCTCTTGGTATTCAAAAAGAGCCTGCTTCTGTCTGACCACCAGTTATCACACAACACTGCATCTTCATCAACTGTTTTCAATTTCGCTCGGATTTTCTCGCTTTTCCTGCTCGTATTTCCTACTTCCAAACTTTTGGAGTTTAAGGAATTTAATAAAACAATTATTTCATTCGCGCTTGTTGGCTTTTTACCATCTCATATCCAACGCGCGCTCATGGAATAATTGTTAATTACATTAGCAAGGGGTCAGGCTTTCAAGCGGATGAGGACTGCAAACTCACAACCCTTTTTGAAGAACCCACACAGTATTTGCAAAGACTGGTGCACAAGGTTCCGGCCTGCGTTGTTAGATATAACGGGTCATTGCCAATAACTTAATGAAGCCAACCTCGTTCCCAGGGCTTTTCACCGCCGAGTCCCGCCCCAAAGATAGGTAGGGAAACGCCCTGGGAACGAGGTTGTAGTGAAACATACAACTGACTAAAACTAATTTAACCCAACTTAAAATTTTACGCTGTCGTGTTTACGGCGGATCAGAGAGAGCGAAAAGCCGGAACAAGCTAGGACGTGTGCTATTCACTAAGACGACTGGCGTACTACACGGCAGAAAGACCAAAATCAACAGTGTTTAAATGCAACAACTTTTATTAACAAACCTACCAGCATATTGATGCTTTCCAATATAACAAGTCTGAACCCGAAGTACTAATATAAAACCGGTCTAGTAATTTAATATAAACTGTCGAGTGAGTTGCTTCAATAGGAAACTCGCTGAGGTCTCAGTGAAAGATCAATTTCATGCAATCTCATTCTGATATTACAAGGAGTCAAAATGAACGTTGGTTTGATCAAATGGTGCACTTGACTCCTCTACAGAGGGCGAATTGATTCAAAATAGATCATTCTCAAAGTGCTTTCATTGTAAAATGGAGAGAAAAGCGAGTCAGTTCGAATTATTAGACATAAATTTCAGAACTGTAATCAAGGTCTACGTCTTTATCAAAGCTCTACCAAATGAGTAAGATCGAAACCAAACCCGAAAAAAAAAATAGTTTCCTATTTCCCCGCGTAGCGTTCGCGAGCGGGATCGCGGAAACACGCGCGTGGGTGTATAGAAATTTAGTTCCAACCATCAACTTTTTATTGCCAAAAAGGCATATTTCTAGTTTCAAATGATTACCTATTTTACGCTTATGAACTCATGAAGTAATTAGGCTGGCTCTATGCTTGCTACAATGCAGTTTAAATGTAATGTGAACGTGACTCGGCTGTCACTCATTTTTCCTTTTCCAGTTCAGATTCGGCATCATCCGAAGTGTGGGCACCTTCGTTGACGTAAGAGGCGGGCTTAAAGGTGTTAAACCCCAGCTCTCCCTCATTGTCTGTCAAATCAGGTGTATCGTGGGTATCTTCGCGTTGTCTATGAAAGGAGAAAGACAAACGTTTCAGAAGTGAGTGGTACTAAAACGGAAATGTGGTTAAAGAAAAAAAAAACAGGCTGGCAAATTTAAAAGTGCAGCTCAGGATTTCAATAGGAGTTGTACATCCCAATTTACACACCCATGGGAGACGACTGCTTTCATCCATTTTTTATTAACTTTCTGCAAGATTCTATAAACCAAGAGTAAGAATTAGCCAAATTGAATGGCCTAGTCCCCAACAGCGTCAGAAAAGTGTCTATTTTAAATTAAGTTTACGGGAAAATAAACAATATACCAAATCGGTTAACTCAATGTTGTACCCAATTCAAACCCTTTGTGATTAAGATGTTTTGTTCCAGGTATTTCCATATCATTCAAATGTGGATGCTATATTATAATACAAATACATGTACAATACACAAAGAATCTCATACCCGAGAGATACAACATTTGGTCTATTCTTTATTTTCCCACAAAACTTGGTTTAAAAATAGACACTATTTTGACGCTGACGAGACAAACCTGATACCAGATTCTAAGTACCCTTGGGTAATGGACTCTTGCTTTCTGTTACAATCCAAATTAAATTGATACAGGTTTCGAATGTGGAAATTCTACGAATTTTCGTGACTAATTTCATGATGGTTTTTCACTTCCCAGGCCAAGGAGACTAGACATCAAATCAAATTAGAGTAGAACAAATGAATCGTTGAATGTTTGGCAAAAAGAAGAACCAGTAGAGAATAAACCAATTCATCGAACATGACGCTGAATCCGCCGGGAATCGGACCCAGGACCATTGGTAAAAGAGGTGGTGCTCTCACAACTGCGCCAGCCCTTTGTAGTTCTGGCGGGTGGATAGCGCTATCCACTGGATAACTCAATGGGTTTTGCTAGTATTGATACGCTGGATAGTGATTTATCCGGTGGATAGCGTTATCCACCTTTTGAACAACCGAGGCTTGATAATTATATTCTCATGTTAGTTGCCTTGTTCAGTAGGATACAGTCAGTACTTATTTCTTAACTAAAACAATATTGTTTACTTTTGTATTGCAATTACTTAAGATTGTTATTATTTTCATGTCAAAACTGTAAATATAGTTACCGGAATTCTTTCGTTTTTGAGCTCCGACGCTTTTTCATGTCTCCAACACTAAGGTCATCAAAGTCGTCCTCTCCGGAGCTCACGGGTATAGGGTTGGAAAAACCCTCGACTGGTTTAAAGGTACCAGAGTTCATAAAAGACGTTTCCCGCTCCAGTTCATCGTCACTGCTCGCTGGAGTTACATCAACCTTGGGACCCAGGCGATATGATTCTTTTGATTTCCTGCGCAACCGACCTGGAAAATAAGTGCATGCACGGCAAGTATAAGAGACATACAACGAGAGAGGACTGCCGAGGTTTTAAGCCACGTTCATCAAGACATGCAACGGGAGGCAGCAGTCGAGCGATTTACTGTGTATAAAATGACACCATTTAGGGTAATGATCAAGGCCAGACGAAGTTCTTTAGCTCGTTTTATTATCGTTAGTCATGATTTCAAGTATCAGTGTCTCACGTTTAATGATGCCTGAAATATTTGTGGGTGGCTGCCGGTCAAAGAGTATTTTAAAAAGCTTGTCGCGACCTGCTGCTGGACTAAATACACGCAGCCTGCTTGCAATTCGCCAGAAAGAGCAATCATGACTGCTAAAGTTCTTACTAAGTTGGTCATAAAAAGACATCAACTTCCTCGATCGTAACGTTGTCATGCATGCTGAATTCTTATACGAAACGACTGCAATCACCTGAAATTTTTCTTTTGGGGGCCAACCGTTTTGCTGAACAATTCCCATGATCACTATCTTCATCCAATTGAGAATCGTCGCTTTCGAAGCGGGTCATCAAATGGACATCACCAGAATCAGGCAGGGAAAGGAGGATTCTGAAATCAAAGAATTAAGAAAAACTCTTAGGTTAGAAACCAACCGCTGCGCTAAGAAGAGGAATTGAAGGGGCACTGTTATGCTAAATCTGCGATTTTTAAGTCAAAACAAGATAAAAATCTAAATTAGTACCCTAGCTCACATGTATAACA
>OX421448.1:57328729-57378729 GCA_949126865.1 Montipora capitata
CTGAGGAGAAAGAGCTGCTTTTGTTAATGACAAGTGTGAATGGCTATAGATTTTCTCATCTTTTCGGATATAGACGATTGACCATAGGCCCTTTAATCATGTAAATACTATGGGTCATTTCAGAACTCATGCACAGTTTCCAGAAAGACACGGAGTTCTAAATGTTGGGGTCTGATCCACAGCAATTAGCAGTAGTTGTGGTGGTCAAACGAGAAGCGAAATAAATAAACAAAAAAAAATGTACTTACTAGAGCTGTTTTTATCAAGTATTAAAATGCCATGCTGTGCTTTAAATGACCAGAGGAAAGCAAACTGTGTCAGGTGACACACGTTTACTGTTAATAGCTTGATGGATCGATTCACGTGACTCCACGGCTCCGGACACGTGAGGGCAGCGTCAGTCCTACGAGAACAAATGTGCATGTTATTAGGTAGATCGACCTCAGACGACCACTTACGAACCGAACCGTGCCGTAAGTGCAGTATTTTGTTTAAAAGACATTATGTGTGTTTTATATATGAGACTTTAAAGAAGACGGCGGGCTCGCTTTTCAGCAGAATAAACTGTTGTCTCATGTTTGAGCGTATTTATCCGTGTCTTGGTTGACGATCACCACATTACGTTAAGTAGTTCCTTGTATCTAAAGACTTTAAAACTCGCTAAAAAAAAGCCGAAATTAGAACTTGACTAAGCTCAATTTGCTTATAGTTCCTACGATACCCCGAAAGCGTCTAAGAGGAAGACCTATCGATTAGAATTAGGCTTGTGTCCTATAGGTACTAGGAAAAGAGAACCTCTTCTAACCATTTCATTTTCTCTTTCTTCGGATGCAAACTAGCAACAGATACAGTTACTTACCAGGTTTCATTGGTGGGGTCCCATAGATACAACACAGGGTCTACGTCCTCCTTAGTCACTTCATTATTGACATGTTTTTTGTTAGCTTTTACCAAATTATCCACGTCGTAGAACATGGAAATAGTGATCGGCTTCGCAAAAGTAAAGCCTTCCTGAATTGTATTGTTCACTGGATCCAAAGCTTTGATGACGAAACTGTAGTTTCCAAGCATGAATTGCTGACGAAGAAAGTTCAAAGAGCGGAATGTAAGAAAATTGATTGTTTACTCGATGTAATTTGCTAAACAAGCGAACTGCGCAAAAACCAAGAACTTCAAACTTCTATTCCATGCATTCCTATTCCGAAATACGGTCAATCGAACGTACCCTAAGTGAATGAGTGAGTGAGTCAGTGAATTGTACAGCCAGTAGTGATTCAGTCAGTCAATTAAGAATAACGGGGTCTCCGTTTCTAATAAAACTGTGGTCCTAATAAAACTGTGGTTTCTAATAAAACTGCGGGGAAGTGAAAGACAGAAATGGGTTTGTCTTTTGGGTTGATATGGTAAATTGACCACCGTGGATAAATTTGAAATCTGCCGTTTCGAGATTTAGCCCTTGGTCGGAGAGAAGGCAGGCTAACGCAGCGGACTCCGACGATTGACTAAAGCTCGAAACGTCAGATTTCAATAGCTCTACGGTGGTCAATTTCCGCATTGACCCAGTTAAACCGTTTCTTTCAGTCGGTCAATTGATACTGTGTTTAGTCCCTATCATTCAATCTCTTGGGCAGCAAGTGAAACAGTCATCCAATCACTCAGAAAGCTGAATAGTTTAGTGAATCGTTCAGTCACGATTGACTGCACTATATCTGTGCACTATACCTTCTGGTCAGTTGTCATTCGTTTGTTCCTGCCTTCGTTCCTCGGTCTGTCCGTCCCTTCCTCCCTTTATTTATCCACCCATCATCCCTCTTTCCAGTCACTCATTCATTCAGTTAGTCAGTCAGTCAATCAATCAATCAATCAATCAGTCAATCAATCAATCAATCAATCAATCAGTCAGTCAGTCAGTCAGTCAGTCAGATGCGTCCCCCAGTCGTCAGCGTTAATTTAAATTACCATGCAAGCAGAGTGGCAACAACAAACCTTTGGCTTTGTAACTTCAGGATTGCTGACTGGGCCCTCTTCCGTCTCGTTTTGGCTCAACGTATCATCATCCAAGCTGAAAGACCGCAGCTTTACTTCCCCTTCAACTGCGCCTTGAGGAACAGTTAATGTGCCGTATGTCTGCCCCACTCCTCCATCCTTACGCGACCCGTCTTCTTTGACACTTACAGTATCAAAGAAAAATGAGGCGGACGATTCATTATCGAAGACGTATTCTGACTTGCCGACAACGATGCCATTAGAGGACAATTTTTCAGAAAGTAAACCAGCCCCATTTGTAGCTCGCACGATGGCGAAATATTTTTTTCCTATACCGAGAGCGTTATCTTTAAACTTAGCTAACCAAATTGTCGTATTCGTGACCTCTTCAAAGTCCTTTACGTCGCTCAAACCAGGTGCAGTTCCCCAGGCTACTTCGTATGACGTCACATCACTCTCTGGGTCTCTTGCAGCAAAATAGGCGAAGATGATGTCAACAAAGACCTACAAAGGAGATACACAGTGAAATATAATTGTGGACTACGTCTTGGCGGAATGGGTCTTAGAGCAACTTTTTTGTGCTTACGCAATGCTTATTAGACGAAGAAAATTCTATGGTAAACATTCAAGAAATGAAGAGAACAAAGGCTTCTCCTTTGCAATAATAGTCATATTCATCGAGATTGTCTTTCTCACAACGCTTTGAAGTAAAACTGGCAGATATCAGCCTGCAACCTCGTTCCCAAGAGCCAATAAATTTCCCGAAACAATTCAAAAATGGCAGTGCAAGGGTTGATGGGTTGCCAATGACGCCCTGAATGATAAAAGTCGGGGAGCCAATAAGAAGACAGTAAAGTGAAAATAATGTAATGAGAAATTTAAGAAAGGGCAGTCGGACCTCCGACTGTGCGACAACCTCTCGTGAACATCCACCTGGACGACCCTCAAAAAGGATTTAGCGTTTTAACACAGCAAGTCGTTTTGTTGATAAGTTCATCAAAATTTCCAATCTCTGTATTTAGACACTTGTAAAGCGACCTCTGAAAATAGTGGTTGACATTGTTGGGTGTTTGCTTCGTTGAGGCTGGATTCTAAACCAGAAATAAAACCAATCCTTACCTGGAAGTCCATGTCTGGCCCCATGATCCCATCTCTGACATATTCCATTTCAGGTGGAGTAGTGTCTATGGTAACACCATCACTGTGAGTTGCTGAACATCTGCGGGCTCCATTGCAGGCAACAACTGTGATGTAATAAGAATCCTTGTGATGCAAATTAAGTCCATAGTGACTTCCGTTTGGCCTCATTCCTGTGCTTTCGCACACTCGAATGTCATCTCTCATTGGTTGAGTCCCCACACACCAAAAATACTCCACTATGTCACTTTCGCTGTCTAGGAAGTCAATCCACCTGGCGTGGATCTCATGAGTGTCATTGGTGAAGTCAATATCAGTGTCTTTAAAGCTCCGAGTGGAGCACTGACGATCTTCGCTAAAGGTCGTATTCTCCGAACAGTTTGTATTTGGGTCGCTGCCAATCCCATCGTACACGATGCCAACCTCAGGAGCTGTCAAGTCAATGACGAAAGAATCCGAGAATGAACTCGTTGATTGATCCGCTCGTGTCGTCTCGAGAAATACAACAGTATAGAGGTTCTCTGAGCCAGGGATAAAGAACGAGTCATTCATTAGGTGGATGTCCAATCCATTGGTTTCTTTGTCCACCGTCGATGTCGAAAGGCAAGAGACAGAATCGCATATACTCGATGTAAAATTAAACGGGTCATCGCTTTGTGGTACTGAGCACCTCGTTTCTTGGCAAGATGAACACATGTCTACAAAACCGCCAAAAGACTTTCGGCCTTCCTTGCAAGGCACACATTTTGCGGAACCAAAACCATTTATTTGAGATACTCTTACGCGGTAGTGATCAATGGGGCAATAAGTTGCCATATACACTCGTCCAGTACCAAATGCCTCACCTTGCCCAGGCCAAGTAAGGACACTGGGAGTGCCGAATAAGATTGTATCCTCCGAGAAGGAGACAGATGCTCGAGGAAGGCCATTATCCATTCTCCGTCCGCTCTCTCTGGATATAGCTCTTCCAAGCTTAACGCACTCACCCTCTTCATACTTAGTATAAATTCCTTGGAAACCGAAAATTTGAACCCCGTCTCGTCCTTCCAATGTCTGCATACCCAAGGCAACAACAAAACCTCCATCGCGGGCGTTGACGTCGAGAGATCCGCTCAAGAACTCGTATGGTGCAACAGCGAGAAATTTGCATTCTTCGTGGTAGGACTGGGTTGTAGCATTTAGTTGAAGAATTTTAGCTGACCTTGAGTCTTTCGATACCACCACAAGTGCATTAGTCTCGGTAAGATAAATAGACAGAGGGCCAGTAAAGTTTTGATTCTCATCAAAGCAAATGGTTTGCATCAGAGAAGTTGAGTGAATATAGTAAACCGAGATGCACGAGTTTTTCCTTTCCCCTTCTACTACCGCCAGGAGGAGCTCGTTTAAAGACAACGAATGCCCGAAGTTCGGATCCCTCTTATCTGCTCCAAGGGCTTCCACAAATGTCCAGACTTCATTATTTTTCTGGAATATACCCACAACACTAGCATTCGTGGTCAGATTAGTTGCGGCAATTGTTAAAACGTTCCTATGGATGGAAATGACCTGACTTAGTACGTCTGCCCACGTGTCATCAGCGTAACAAGCAGCAACTGATACATTCTTGCATTTTGTAAAAACGGCATTCTTTGTCAACTGGATATCGCCACGAAAATCCGTGCCGCTAACATAAAGGTGTGCTTTCCCACTTGAGGAGAACACCATATGGTTGTTATGTGATACTACTTTTATGGGCTTTTCAATGGAGCCACCGGTGTCATCACGCATGGTTAAGTGCTTCGCACTTCGATTTTTAAGCGGTAAGGCAAATGCTCTTTCAGCTGATGAGACAGCAAAATAGCCATTTAGCAAATGGACAAGGGAAGCGCCAAACCTTTCGGACGGTAAGGTGGTTTTAAAGTGCGTGTCAGTGAACACAGTTTCTTGGTCTACCGGGCACTTAGCACAGCAGGGTCCATCGGGATCAGCAAACCCTGGAAGCACTTGCATTATGCTCGAGTCTTCAGTGGTATTGCTTTCGTTCTTGTCCGATGTGACTCTTTGCACAATGATTTTAAGTTCCACACTGGGGCTGAAAAGATTGTGATCCAGTAAAAAGGCTGTTTTGTTGCTGGTTTGGTTAGAGCTGCCTCTGACGATTATCTTTACGTCCTCTGGAGAAGATATGTACTTGACATCATCGTCTAACGCACTTCTGTTAACTTCGGGTAGCGTTAAGTTTGGCAACCATCGTAAATGCTCCTGTTCTGCGGCCAAATCGTGGAGCTTTAAGCTCCTCTTTGGAGGCGCTGAAGGCTCGATTCTTAGTCCATCGCTAGCAGCCTCAGTGAAAATGCCACCCTCGTTCCAGACCCTTACAATACCTCGGTAACGTTCCCATGGTTCAGTGGGCACACTACGGATGGTAACATTTCGTTGCCAAGACAACACATCCATGAAATCATGCACGATCGGTTCCCCGTTCCAGGACCTGTCCGTGAGAAGTTGTGGCACCGAAATGTTTGACGAAGACTGTGTGACGGCTACTTCAATACGCAAGCGTGAAATGTCGTTAATCGCCTGTCCGATGATTTCCCAGCGAAGAGATAAAGTTTGCATCATTGCTTCCCAGTCTATATCTGTCAGATCACTTGCGTTCACGCTGGGAATGTCAGTGACCTCCAAAATCTTCGGTGCTACAGAGATGACTCTGCATTGCTCTGACACCACACGAGTTTTAAGACCAGCTCCGTTTACAGCAAAAACAGTAGCATAAAGCAACGTACCCGACGCAAGTTTCTTGACTATTGCTGCGCCTTTTGGTTTCAATCCAACGGATTTTAAAGTTAACACGTCGCATTGTGCCTTTGATGTCCCAACGCACCAGTCATACCGCTCCAGACTGCTCTCCCGGTCTTCAAACTCATCCCAGCTGGAGGTCAAAAGCTCTTCGGAGCAACTGAAGCGAACTCGAGAGCTGGTTTTTATCGAGTTTCCAGAAAGCTCCATTTCACGTCGGGAATTCTCTGGGGTGATTTCCGGAACATGTGTCGAGTTACTGGACAAGTTGTCGGTATCTTTGAACGAAGGAGGTGTTGAGTCTATCAAGATCCGGTTAGAGGTCGTTTCCGATGATAGTCCTACGCGATTAGTTCCTTGCACGACGGCGAAATATGATTCTCCATGGAGAAGCTGTAGAGGACTCACAGTTAAGCTTGTATTGAGGCCAACGTTAATGAAGGGAGTGATACTGCAGTTGTCCGGAATTGTACTGATACATACGTGATAGTGTGAGATGCCGCTTTCAGGTTCAATGAAGGGAGACCAACTAGGAGAAAGAAAAGGTCATAAAAGGCTGTGAGTTTAGCAAATAAGAGAAGAAGCCAATATCAACTAAATAAGATATTAAGCGTAAATTGACCAATTTATACCTCCTTTGTGGAATATGATGAATTCCCAGACTCTACGCCATATATGGATTAAATTTGTTGGTTCTCTACTCTGCATTGAGAAGTTTTCACCCGGGCACTCAGTTTTCCATGTCATAAAAGACCAGCAATAAATTTGATTTCTGTTAATTTCTTTTCATTGCGTTTCAGGCCGTATGTGAGGTAACTATTTGGTGAAAGCGCCCTTCCTCTCCAAAATAATACTTACATCATTGTCGTTAAAGACACGATTGTACGAAATAGACCCGTCTCTCGCGCTCTTCGTTGACCGGCTACCGTCTCAAATATAGATAAACACCAATTGGCCTTACAGCAAACTGGCTTTTAATCTAACTTTGAATATTTTTGCCAATCCGAATGTTTCCTCACCTAACTCACTCCTTGAAAAATCTTGAATTTTTTTCACGCTGACACCAATCAACCATTTTTTACAAGTTTGTGTAAAAACGCAATCGTTGAGTAAATCTTGAAAGATGTTATAAAAGATATTGATCAACTATCTGTCTGGATTATGTTCTGAGGAAGGCATTAGATTCACGAACAGGCCTTGGTTTCACTCTGACCAAAACGAAGAGCTAGTAGCTGTCATTTAGCCATTAAAATTATGGACGCTGACTACGCAGATGATCCTGCTGTTTTCTCAGACTGTATGAAGGATGCAACAGCTCCCCTTCATATAATCGAAGAGATATCAAGCGAAGTCGGGAAGTCGGTCTATTCATCAATGCTAAAAAGACTGAATTCATAAGCCTCAAACCAAGACCGAAGTGATGGCATTAAGGATCTCAATGGAAATTCCATCAAATCCGTTGATTACTTCAAATACCAGAAATCAGACTTGGAAAGGAATGGGGAGGATAAGAGAGGAGCTGCAGGTTGTAGCAGAAGTAGCTGCCCAAATACAAACAAACTACATCTCAGAAACCTCAGGCTACTGTATGCCACTGCTGTAGTAGTGACTGAAAGACTGGCAAGAAGAAAGCAACCAAAGAACCATGGTGGAAAAGACGGCTACAAGTACAGATGGATCAGCTGCGGAAAAACCTCAGCCGACTTGAGCAAGTCTGTAGAAATGGGTGCAGTAGGCCGAGAATCAGGAATCAGTTGTGGAGAAAATACAAAATGGAAACCTAAGGGGTCGCAGTTCTGATTGAAGAACTGAAACAGCGTATCAGTGCAAAACCTCATAAAGTCAAGCGATACAATAACCGAATTTAGCAATACCTGCACAACCGGTTATTTGAGATTAACCAGAGGCAGTTTTACAAAGAACTTGATGACCCACAGGGAAGAGACCAACCGATCCCTGATGCTAATGAAGCCAGAGAGTTTTGGAGTAATATTTGGGACCGGCCAGTGGAACACAGAAGAGATGCTGCTTGCTTAAATGACCTAAAGGGAAAGACCCAGGTGGAACAACAAGATGATATGACAATTGATATTGAAAAGCTACGAGCAATTTTAAGGAAGATCCCAACTGGAAGGCTGCCGGCCCCGATAACGTACAGGGGTTCTGGTTGAAGAGAATGAAGAAACTAAATCAACGGATGGCGTTGCAGCTGCTAGAATGCCTTGATGGAAGGGGCAATCCCGAATGGATGACAAAGGGATGAACTGTTCTGCTGATCAAAGCTATTAAGACAAGGCGAAAGGGAATGCTGTGGGAAACTACAGGCCAATAAGATGCTTACCCATAATGAGGAAAGTACTCACAGGGATCATAGCAGAGGCGACTTACACCAACGTCTCCACCAGAGCTCATTGTTACCATATGAGCAGAAAGGTTGCCGAAAGGAAAGCAGAGGAACAAAGGACCTACTGGTTATAGATAAAGCAATACTTCGTGACTGCAAGCGGAGGCAAACCAACTAAGCAATTGCTTGCATCGATTATAAGAAGGCGTATGATTCTGTACCCCATTCCTGGTTATTGGAAACACTTGATCTTAGGGGTTGCAGATAACATCAAACGGCTAATGAGGGAAAGCATGGAGTCCTGGAAAACACAACTAACAACATGTGGTAAGGACCTTGGTGAAGTGTCCATCAGGAGAGGAATATTCCATGGGTATTCCTTATCCCCTTTGCTATTTGTGATTGCAATGCTACCTCTCAGTAGTGTACTGAACGAATCAGCAGCAGGTCACCAACTCAGTAAGAAAGAGGGCAGGATAACTCATTTATTGTTTATGGACGATCTGAAATTATATGGAAGACATGAGAAGAAAATTAACTCACTTGTACATTCTGTCCGGTTGTTCTGCAGTGACATTGGTATAGATTTTGGAATCGAGAAGTGCGCAATGATGGTAATGAAAAAAGGCAAGCTCGTTAGTTCAGAGGGCATAAGATTGCCTGATGGAAGAATTATCCGAAGTATTGGAGATTATGTTGAAGGTTATAAATATCTGGGGGTGTTGGAGGCCGATGACATTATTCATGACGAAGTGAAGATAATTATCAAGAAGGAGTACAGTAGGAGAGTGAAGAAAACTTTATCCTCAAAGTTAAATGCTGGTAATGTTATAAAAGGCTATTAACAGCTAGGCTGTATCTCTACTTCGGTACAGTGAAGGAATAAAAAACAGGGCAAAGAGTGAGCTTGCTGAATTGGGGCGTAAGACCAGGAAACTATTAACCATCCATCGCGCTCTTCATCTCAGGTCCAACGTAAGCCGTCTGTACTTACTAAGGAGAGAAGGAGGTCGTGGGCTAATTAGTGTTGAGGACGCCATAAATACTGAAGAAAGAAATATCAATGTCTACACCAGCCAGAGCCAGGAACGTTTGTTGAAAGCTGCATGGAAGAGGAAGAATGTCGATGAAATTGAAACACCAAAGGAGTATAAGCAAAGTTAGAGAGAAAGAACTGAGGACTGGTCTGGAAAGCAGCTGGATGGGCAGTTCAAGAGAGAGACAGAGGACCTATCTGGTGTTTTCTGGAATTGGATAAGAACTGGTGAACTGACGAAGGAAACAGAAAGGCTTATTGTTGCCGCGCAAGACCAGGCACTAAGAACAAACGCCGTAAAAGCCAGAATCGAAAACCAAAGTGTATCATCCAAATGCAGAATGTTTGGTAGTCACGATGAAACTGTGCAGCCTATGTTGTGTAGTTGTTGCAGGCTTGCGTAAACAGAATATAAAAAGAGACATGATGTTGTTGAGCGGGTCATACATTAGGAGTTGTGCAAGGAATATGGAGTTGAGTGCAGTGACAAATGGTATGAGCATTCCCCCAGAAGCGTAGAGGAGAATGAGGAAGTAAAACTGTTGTGGGACTTTACCATCCAAACAGATCGTGAAATCCATCACAGGAGGCCAGACATTGTAATTCAGAAAAAGAAGGCAAAGGAAACAATCCGGAGATAGCAACGTACTGCAGAAAGAAACTGAAAAGTATGAAAAGTACCAAGACCTGGCAAGAGAGATTTAAAGGATCTGGAAATCAAGGACAAAAGTGGTGCCAGTGGTAGTAGGTGCATTGGGTTCAGTGTCATAGAATCTGGCAGGCCACCTGGAGCAACTAGGAATTAAGGACCGAACAAGAACGATGCAAAAGTCGGCACTCCTCGGATTGGCACATATCCTCAGAAAAGTGCTGGAAGTCTAAGGTCTCGGGATGAGACTTGACTGGATATTTCTCCACAGGGAAAAACCCTGTGCTTAATTCTACACAATAACAATAATAATGATAATGATAATGATAATGATAATGATAATGATAATGATAATGATAATGATAATGATAATGATAATGATAATGATAATGATAATGATAATGATAATGATAATGATAATGATAATGATAATAATAATAATAGTAATAATTGGGACCTATGACTATCCAAGGTTGCTTACCTGACGCTCAACTTGGTCAAGTCTGATTGATATTCAACAAGCTCGGCGCCAGATCCCATTCGTGCTTGGCTGGCCGTGGGAGGAGTAAAATCAACGGTGAAGCCGTCAGATGAAGCCTGGGTGATAAGTCCGGCAAAGGAGATTGCTTTAACAATTATTAGATATTGAGCACCGCTTTCAAGATCTAATCCTGTTAAAGTAAAAGGTATTCCAATATCACAACTAATTCTATTTGGGAATTGGGCAGGGATGTCCCATCTCCCTTGCAGCATAGCGTTCACAGGAAAGTTGTCGGAACCAGAATTATTACTTTTTCAAGTAAAAGGCCCATTGTCACCCAAAAGACATTCCGCGCTTGTCTTGTTGTTTTGAAATAGTTCCAGCGTTTTGATTGGGTGATTTTCGGATTTTCTGTCTGTGTGCGAAATTCAACGCATTGCGCAATGCCTTTGGGTGAAAATGGGTCTTCCGTAGAAAAAAGCAGGTTTTGGCCTCAATGTCACTACGATTAGTGTTGATGGGGTCCTGAAAAGCTCAGCCGTTAAATCACTTTGAAATATCAGGAGATGTGTGTGTTCAAAATTTACAGCATTCAAAACAAAATTGTTTTAGTTGTGTCGGTGTTAGGGCTCATATTGGCGTTTAACGGGTTTGAGCCTGGTATTTATCTTTTGTAATTCTCAGGTAAATGCAGACCTTACAAACGTTCAAAATGCCACTAAAAGTCATTTACACCCAGAAGATTGACAAAATAACAGAACTGAGGGAATTTCATAAGATTGTTGAAATCGCACTGCGTACGCTATTCAGTCCATTCTGGCGTGTGCTACAACTGAAATACTACAAACCTTAACACAATATCTGCAATCAGAAAATAAGGCGAACTTACAAATAAAGCTCCTCAAAGGAGGGGACTGCACTTTGCCTTTCGGCGAGAAGTCGATCTTCAAGATATTACAGTACACTTCGGACGTGCACGGATGAAATTCTGATTTTAACATTTGTGTGGAAAGAAATGAAATTAGAATAAGATTTCCAGCTTATAATCACGAATGGAAAACCGGAGGCGGGTACTATCGAATATTAAATGCCCTCGCAGGGTTTCGGCCCAGAGGCCAAAACCCGAGAAGGCAAGCTAGAAGCTAAGTCCCCGCGTAAAAAGGGTAAATGTGTAAATTGGTAGATAAATTGTAGGGGGAATCAATCTCGATTTGCTCAACGGAACGCGCAAGGCGGTATCGGTATTGCTTAAACGGGCGCGCAAGTGGTATTGGTATAGTTCTACATGACCGAAGTGTTTTAGGAGTCACGAAGTCGAAACTCGAAAGGAGAACCAAAGTGCTGTTCGGGTTAGCGATTGAGAAATCAAACATTGAAGCAGATCTGATGCAAATCGAGTTACCTGGCTCAGAATTTTGCCGGGACACAAATCAGACACAGCGGGGAGCGACGATTTGTCAGATGCAAATCGGAAACAGGGGCGACATGTTCAGCATATAATTTAAACGTATCTCAACTGCCTTTCATACTATCTTAGGCGGGGGCAGATGTAGTGAAAACTATTACTAGCTTAAGCACAGGATGGTGTTCGTTAGCATTGTAAGAAGCAGTTGGGCATGTCCTCGCACAGGGTAATGTAGAATGTCAAATTCAAAACCTAACTCCTCTACCCTACCCCCCTACCACTCAAGCTTCCATCAAAGTAAAGTGTGCAAAAAAATCTTCAAAAACGTACCTGTAATGGTTATGTTAGTAGCTTGTCCTATTCCACTGAAGGGTTGGGGACACCACGACGAGTTCCTAGCATCGCATAAAGCAACTTCGTACCACTCAATCCCAGACTCCAAGTCCTCAAATCCAAACCATCGTGCGTTAACATCAGCCTCGCCGTCCAGATAATCAACATCTAAACCAATTCCATCCATCACCGATCCCGGAATTGGAGGTGTGTCGTCAACTTTTACGCCATTTGATGTAAGGGAAGTCGTCAAGCCAGCGCTGTTTGTCGCGTTAACAGTTACGAAAAAACGTTGACCGTTTTTAATCGGCTGAGCGAGAGCTTGGAGAGCTGAAGTACTGGTTGGCGCTAGAGATGTTTCTTCGACCAAGTCGCAAGAACCGGGTGAGGAACCTGAGCACCATGTAATTTGCACCACGTTGCTTTCCAGATCTTCAAACGCAGTCCAGTGAGCTGATATATTGTATCTGCTTTCTTGAAAGTCAATGTCTTCGCCTTCTACAAGGCCGTCAAGAATTTGTCCGCCATTAGTGGGTCCTAAAAAAAATTAAATAACATGCATTGGGTTTTCATTGTTTCATTGGTCTATTGTCACTACCAATCATTGGTCCAACAAAAAGCGGTCAAATCAAAACACACCAAACCCCTTAAATATATATTTTTTTCATTAACGCTGCTAAGAGAGCACCAGAAAACTACGGGTACGATTTTTTTCTTTCATATTTACAGTCTTAAACTGTGGATTTAGTTAGCAATATCTGATAAGGAATAATTCCCTCTCGAGATGAGTGTGAAAAGGTTGCTCTTGTTATCATCAATGTTGGCGACTTTTATGATTTACCAGAGTCGTTAAGATTTGTTATAGGTTTGGGACATTGATGGAAAACTGTTCCAAGATAAGAACATTAAACAAACGTAGTTTATTTACAAAAAATAATGAACAAATTAGAAGTGCATTAACTTCTGTCGACTCTACTTGAGCAATTATACAATGCTCAAAAACGCATTCGTAATTCATGGGCCTAACAGCCTATCAAAACACCGAAAAACGTCACATGCATCAGCTTTATATCCTGATAAAACACTCCTCGTTCTTACTTTTTATATAAAAAATACTAATAAGGCGTAGCTTGTTTTTCTGATATGCTAATATTCTCCTCTCACAATTTAAACCATTGTTCTGAGTCCAGAGGGAGTCCTACTAAAAACTCGCCGCATGTGTTTTATAGGGTCTAAAAACACTCGGACATGCAGGTCACGCCTCTTGTTGTAAAACCCCAATAAAGCACTGCTGCTTTTTTCTTTTTTTTAAACATTACTCCGTATCTAAAATAAGAACATTGTATAATAATAGAAACGGTCCCAATTACCTGTCAAGTCGACAACAACTCCAGTAGAAGATGTGGCGTCACTTATTAGACCAGCGTTGTTTTCTGCTTTCACGGTCACAAAATACGTTTCGCCTTGTTTGAGCAGCAGACCACTCTGAGTATAGCTCGTAGAGTTTCCGACATTGGTAAAGTTTACGACGTTACACATGCTTGGCTGGGTCCCGACACAAAGATAATAGGTTCGTATACCGCTCTCTTGGTCCAAGAATCCACTCCACTCGACCGAGATCTTTGAGTACGTAAATATCTGCCCTTCGTCTTCAGAAGGGGGATTTTCCACATGGATGACCTCACCTATACTTGGAGCTCTTGAGTCAACGACGAAACCATCCGATAACATTTCGCTAGATCGTCCAACAGAGTTCGTAGAGCGAACTCGAGTAACATACTTCACTCCTTCCTTGAACTCTAAATCAGCAATGCAAATCATCTTGGGGTTTTCTACATCAAAGTTAAGCAACAAGCAGTCGTTGATGTTGATAGCAGAACAGACGGAAATCTCGCTTTTTAACACACCGCTTTCGTCGTCCACTGCCTCCCAACTTGCGCAGAAGGTGTCCTTGGCGGTGACATAGTCCTTATCAGCTTTAGTTGAATCATTGAGCTGCAAGTCAAAGACCTTGAAAAGACAAAAACAGTAAGTGTGATAAACTGCTTGCTTTGCCGAATATGCCGTGACACGACGTAGAGGGTTTCCTTTTGTGTATTAAATGCTTTTCGCATTTAGTCTCTCATGCAGAGGCTAAACGTTTTAACGTTTTACTTCAAAAGGGATTTACAAAAACTAGCAGTCTTTCCACTAATTAAAACCACCACTAACTTCACCGTTTCCTTTCGTAAAATTTCCGACTACAACTTTCTTAGAACTTTGTTTTCTCTTCCTCATGGAGCAATTCTATTTGAGTACCGCGCAATACACGCGTGAGCTGTATGAGTCCAACACCAGTTATTTTACCTGTGATAATAATGGAGCGGTGCTATCGACTTCTACCCCATCAGAGGACTCCCTGGTAACTGCACCAGCACCGTTGTAGGCACTGACAGTGACGAAGACAACCATCCCTGTTGCTAAGGCTGGGCGAATCTGTTGTCCAACACTTGTGCGGTCACCGACATCCGTTTCGAAGATGATGTCACAAGTTCCTTTGGTAGCGCCAACACACCACGTGTATTTACTGATATCGGATTCTTCATCTCGAAACTCGTCCCAGTTGGCGTAGATATACGTGTCATCTGCTTGGAAATCAATATCCTGAGTTGTTTGACCATCCCTCACTGATCCACGATATGGGGGAGTGCTGTCAACTTCGATTCCATTTGAAGATGCCATTGTACTGTATCCTGCCTCATTCGTAGCTTTGACAGTGACAAAGTATCTGCCAGTGTGATTCAGAGTCAAGCCACTTATTGTACCTTTCAGTGTGATGCCTAGATTAACAAACCCATTCACGTCGCATTTATATTGCCCTGTTCCCACGCACATGTCGTACTCAGCGATGCGGCTATTCTCGTCTGAAAATGGAGACCAGTTGGCTGAGATTTCGCTGAGAGAACTCTGTTTTTCCAAGTCAGTGAACTCGCTTAAACCATCATAAACAGTTCCTGTCGTCGGTATTACGCCATCAAAAGTGAAGGGATTTGATATAGACTCGCTGTAAAGTCCCACATTATTATGAGCGCGGACAAGGAGCACATATGAAATCCCGGGTTTGATATCTAAATCTGAATTGCGTAAAGACGTCTGGAGACCTGTGTTAACAAATGGCGAGATACATTCGTTCGGTGAGCTTGCGTGACAGGCAGACCATTCAAAGTGACTTAACCCGCTCTCTCCATCATCAAACCCACTCCATTCTGCGACAACCGCCTCGTTGTCTCTGAGATGTATCATTCCGGGAGTGTTTCCTACAACAATAGTACCAACTGTTGGTGCGCAACTATCAATGAGAAGTGGATTAGATGATGCTGTAGAAACCATTTGCGCACCATTTATCGCCCGGATTGTCACGTACACTATACTGCCAGATGAGAGAGGATTTGAAAGGGAATAGTCCACCGACGTAGCCTCGGGATCAACAACAGTCCATGAGACGATATCACACAACTGAGGGCCACTACCAGCGCACCATTCAACTAAAGAAACTCCACTTTCAGCGTCCGTGGCCCATGTCCAGGAAAAAGCCAGTCGCCGAGGACTGCTTTGATGCACATAGCATGAACCCTGCTCAGCACTTGTGCACGAACTAAGAGAAGAAAAGACATCCTCTGATTGTCGTCTGCGTTCGCTTTCTGTCTGAGATCGGGACAAAGAAACAACGTTTGCTTCATCAGCCTTCAGGTTAAATGAAACGTCTCCAATCAAAGGTGGCGTAACATCAACTGTAATTCCGTCGGAATAAGCTGACTCTTTCAATCCAGCTGCATTGGTTGCTTCTACGGTGAAGAAATATCTTTGACCTTCCTGGAGGATTGTTTGATGGATCGTACTTGTATCAAGGCCTGCATACGTCATTACTTGTACGTCACAAGCGCCTGCAAGGTAAGCAAAACAAATGCACACGGAATAAGGTAACAAATATGGTAAAAAAAATAAATTACTATTTCAAAAGTGGATTAGAAGGGCTTTGTGTAGCAGCTATTAAAAAGATTACTTTTCCATATCTAACGCATAATTGGAGTTAGAGTCGAAAACCAGAAATTTATGTTGGATGTTTTGCCGAAGAGTTGAATGTTGAATTGAAACTGACAATAATGATAAGGACAATTAAACAACAAATCAGTTACCTTGAGCTGTACCAATACACCAATGATACTCGACTACACTGCTTTCAAAATCTTGAAATCCCGTCCAGTGAGCTGTTAACACGCCACGGTCGCTTTGATAATCGGCATCAATGAAGTCTCCACTAAATAGAGAAGTACTGTTCCCATCGACCACGGCACCAGAAATTGGTGGCGTCCAGTCCACCACCACTTGCCGCGACGTTAAAGTGGTCTTCAGACCAAGCATGTTCACACCAATGACAGTCACAAAAAAAGTGAGTCCTTCTCGGAGAGTAAAATTCACTTGGTCCAAATCTAGAGAACGGCTAAGACTGTCAATTTCTTGGAACACAAGTAGATCGTCTTCATAGGGAAAACTCCCAACACCAATGAGGAAATGACTCATGCCACTTTCCGGATCGTCTACGGACCACGTGACCACGGGGGCAGAAAGAGAGGTTACGTAGATGGTTCCTTTGCCAGTTGCTGGGGCGATTTCAATTGATTTCCCGACAGGTGGAGTGCGATCGACTACGACACCGTCGGAGGAGGAACTAACATGTTCGCCTTGGCTGTTCTCAGCTCTCACAGTAACGTAATATTTTTTGCCATGTTCAAGTGTCAGGTTATGAAATCGATTTGCTGATAATCGTAAATGGTTTACTTCTTTGTAAGGCCATCTACACAAGTCTGGTCCTGACGGATTGGGAGGCTGATCCCGGATGCACCAATCGTAGCGTGAGATATCATACACTGGGTCTTTAAAGCCATTCCAATGGGCCCAAATTGCTTTGTCATCAAGTTGAAAGTCAATGTCTAATGCGGATGTAACTGGGCCATCGCTAACGACACCTGCGATGAATTTTCCTAATACGATGAACAGTCCAGGCGAACAGTCTGTTTTGTAAAGACCAGCGCCATTTGTAGCTCGTACACAAACAAAGTAAGTCTTGTTTCCAATGAGAGTTTGATTTTCTATAAGTGCGCCACCTACTGAATCACTAGTGGCCACCTCGTTGAACAAGTTTCCTGCATTTTCCTTCATAACTTGAGGATCAGCTCCCACGGCCCAGCTAGTACTCTTAACTCCACTCTCGGAGTCTGTAAAGCCTGTCCATGTGACCACTAACATTGACCCTGGCACCTCATTTTTCGTTCTGTCGTAATTTGGTGGGAAAACATATTGGGCAGAGACGACCCCAGGGTTCGGCGCTGTGCGATCAATGACAACACCATTTGAAGACGTTGTGCTCGGCAAACCGGCGTTATTAATAGCTAGCAGCCTAAAGAAATAGGTTTTTCCGAGTTTCAAGGAAACATTGGTGATCCGTAAGCTAGTTTTCAAGAGTGGAACCGAAGTGAAGTTTTTGATGTCGTTCTTGTCTGGCAGAGTTCGTAGTCCCCACGCTACTGACTTTATGCCACTCTCGTCATCACGAACTGTCCATTCAGCTTTTAACGAATCATTTTTAGGGTAAAATATTAGTTTCAGGTTGTTTACCACCGGTGGAGTGCTATCAATAAGCACACCATTTGTCCAGTTTACTGTCCTAAGACCAACAGCGTTGAGCACCTCAACACCAACCGTATACTTCTGACCTTCCTCGTATGTGATCGTTTGCCGGCCTCCTCCTGTTATGATTGCCGATCCAGAAGAGTTCACTCGTGTTTTCAAAGCATAAAAAGGAATAATGTGCTCCTTCGTGTTCACATTCTCAACTGAAAAACGAAACCTAACTATAGGAGATTCGTGGTCAAAACAAAGCCAGGAAATTATTCGTTTACTGGAGCTTCGAGCGTATTGAACATCTTGTAGATAGTTGCCTGTTCCATCCCAAACGTACGAACATACTGGCGGAGTAACATCAACGGTAAAGCCAGCGGATTGCATTGTTGTCTCCAAAGAGACTCCGTTTACACCTGTAACATTTACAAAGTAAGTTTCTCCGCCCTTTAGTTTTTTTGTTGATTGTAATGTCGCGGTGGTGACACTGCCGTTGAAAGAAAATGATCCGTAAATGTCAGCTGAGGACGTGGATCCATTTCTAGCCCAAAGTCTTACTCTATACTCCTGCACAGAGCTTTCTACGTCAACGAATTTAAAACTGACTGTCACGTTTCTAGTCGAACTTTGGTAGTCGCCATGTCGAACATACGATGCATTAGGTGGCGTAGTGTCAAAAACAACACCGTCTGAGAATGTGACAGATTTCAGTCCAACCTTGTTGGTGCATCTGACCGTCGCAAAGTAGCGAAAACCCAACCGAAGATGGTATCTTATTGTGAGGGAATTGCTGTGAACGGGCACTGTCGTAAAATTCATAACATCTGATTTCCCAGGCTGCAGGCCAAAGGCAACTTCAACTGAATAAAGAGACGTATCTGGATCTGCACAGATCCAAGATGCTGACAGATATCCACTGGAAGTAAACTTGAGGTCATTGTCTGGATCAACGCCGTCGTGAACCGGCTTTAGAAACATGGGAGGAGAATAATCCACTATGATACCATCAGAGGAAACCATAGCACTCGGCATACCCAACACATTATAAGCAATAACTGTTGCATAATAACGTTGGCCACTAGTCAGTTCGGATACTTTAAGCTTTGAACTTGCAGCCGTGTTTACGAGGCCAGCCTCTGTAAAGTCCTGAGCGTCATCTCCACCGGGAGAGGTTCCAAATGCCAGTCGATAGGAAGCAATTTTTGTTTCTTGTTCTGTGAAGTTCACCCACGAAGCACGAAGAGCAGAACTTTCGATCTGTACTTCAAGATCCTTTCCTGGTCTTCCATCAGTTACGAAACCTGGATTTGGAGGAGTTGAATCCACCACAACCCCACTGGATTGTACGAATGCAACATTTCCCGCTCTGTCAACCACCTTAAGACAGGCGTAATATTTGTGTCCAGAAGTCAAGTTTAACCGGAATAAGACGTGATAGTCCGCGTTAGATGGGACGATTTCTTCCTTTTTGACATCACAGTGAGTCGACTTTTTCTTACTTGATAAACCAAGGTAAACAGTTTCGATTCCAGAAAAATCCCGAAAACCAAACCAATGAGCACGATAAAGAGAAGAATAACTTTGGTATTTAGCATCTGTGGAGCCCCAACCATCCAAAACTATTCCGTCCTTTGGAGCCTCTGAGTCGGAAAGAAGGGGTGCAGAAGATTTGATACTGAAAAGACCTGCCTTGTTGATCGCCCAAACTGTGATGTAATAAAGTCGATTGTTTTCCAAGAGCGTCGAACTGGATGCTGTCCAGTTGGCTCGCAACAAAGCCACTGGTTGGCTTAACGAAACAGTCTGAAATTCCAAAACGTCGTGAGCACCAGAGTAACTTCCTATACCAACCTTGTATGATACGACCTTCGAAAGATCATCTTCAATTTCAAAATATGACTTGAAAGTTTTAAATTGAGCGTTGGAATATTTTTGTGCTTCTCCAAAATGACCGTGTTGAATGTAGATAATGGAGGGGGGGCTGCTATCAACAATGAATGGATTTGATGAACCGCGACTAACCACTCCTGCTCTGTCCTTTGCTTTAATGACCACTGAATATACCCCATCGTTCAAGTCAATGTTGCGTCCTGAAGACCGCACCTTCCCGGCCGCTTTAAATGGCGCAACAAGATCATCAGACACTAAAGATAACACCGAGATACCAAAATTTGCCACCCCACTATGAATATCGTAGAAGCTATCGTTGCTGCATTGACTTTTATTAAGAATTCCAGGGACACTTCTTTCGTCCACAGAACACCAATTCCATCGTGCCCACACCGCCTTAGTTATCCACTGGTACAAGACAGGGGGACCAGTCAATCCAGTGACGATTTTTCCAGCGTGTGGGGGGACAAAATCCACAATGGCACCATTGCTGGTTCCATTTGTGCACATTCCAACGCCATTGCAGCCCATAACCGACACAAAGTAACGTTGACCACTGCTTAGGAACAGTCCCGACAGAGTCATGCTGGTTTGTGAACCAACCGACTGGAACTCTCTAATGTCCGTTAGCCCAGGTCTGGTACCAAGAGCAACACGATACTCTACCAGACCACTCTCCTTATCAGAAAAGGCTTGCTCCCAATGAGCGCTTAAAGTGAACCTTTCACTGGTGTAATTCTTGTCTCTTCCTTGTACGCCATCCTTAATGTATTGATCAGCAACTGTAGGTGGGGTTGTGTCGACCAGAATGCCATCAGAGGTGATCGTTCTCTTTAAGTTAGCTCCATTTATGACCTTCACTGTCACATGGTATCTTACTCTGGGTAGTATCTTTATGCCAGTGAAACTAACGAGGACCATCCCATACTGTGATACGTTATGTGTTAAGAATTCAATGGACTTAAATGGCCTGACATCGTCTCCGCTCGGATACGTTCCAACCCCCACAAGTTGTTCACGAATGTTACTTTCCTGGTCCAAACATTTCCATTTCGCCTGAATATTGTTTAAATCTCTGACAAAGTCTACATCAGATACATCTGTTTCATCCAGAACATCAAGAACTTTTCCCTCACAGGTAGGCGGTGTATTATCTGGAACGAATCCATCTGTCACAACTACTGCCTGCAGCCCAGCTGCATTAGTTCCACGTAGTACAAGCCTGTACGAAGCTCCTGCTTCAAGAGAAAGTCCATCCATTAGAGACGTCTGTTGGGTGATGGGTATTCCCACAAAAGGTGTGATATCGTGGCCAGATACATTCACAACCTTCCATTCATATTTTAAAATTGGACTCTCTGGATCTGTAAAGTGTTCAAACTTTCCACGGACACGCCGTAATGAAGGAAGATATTGCGCATCTTGTTTTCCGGCGCCATCTTGAAAATTGCCCGGAATGGGCGGTGTTGTATCAATCAAGATGCCATTACTGCACATCACCGCTTTGAACCCAATTGCGTCCAATACAAAAAGGCGCGTGAAGTACGTGCGATTATGCTTCAAATCCAGACCAGAGACCTGAACTGATGTTGAATCTCCAATTGGCGTCATTGGGACAATGTCTGCTTCACCTTCTTCTAAGGTACATGGGGTGTCCGAAGACACGCCCCATTTTGCGGCAACAACGTCTTGGATATTGCTCCTAAGATGAAAATTCATACCAATGCTGAATGTATCCCACTGATAATCGGTATCTACGCTTTCAATAACACCATCATAGACATAGCGTATCTGAGGCCCTTTTCGTCTAGCAACAAGCTTACAATTAACCGTAGAACTGTCCATTCCACGGTCATTTGTAGCCATCACGCTGACATACACATCCCTACCGTGCATGATTGGAAGATCGACTTTAAGGCTCAAGGATGGCTCAATCCAGGCAGAAAAGTCATCACCAGAACCCTGAATAGAGCCGATTCTCACATGATAGCTGTTGATTTTTGTATCTTCGTGAAATCCATGCCACTGGATAAAATACTTAGTATCTGACACTTGTCTTGCTGAGCACGATCCATCAGCAATGGGAGGTGTCCCATCTACATCCTCTTTGCAGTTGGTAAACACTGTCCTATCGATTGTTCTGGCTGACCACCACCACTCTGCCAGCGTCTTCTTTGAGCACCATGTGATTCTTATACTGCATCCAAATAACTTGCACCTGATTCGAATGCATAATCGGAATCGATACCACAGCCAAATTCGAATGCGAAGCGGAGTCATTCGAAGTTTCAACTCGATGCAAGCCTTTAATGGCCACTTGTCTATCTTGATTTGCAGATCTGGTACTAAATATGTTTCCAGGATTCTTGCCTCGATAGTAATTCCAGCTTCAACGATAAATAGAGACAGGGCCGCGCCCGCATAAACAGAGACCCAGGCTCCTGGAATAAGGCCGAGTCTAAAAGCCTTGTCGCGCATACAAACTTGCCCATGATAATCCACAACATAATACCCGCCAGCCCCTGCAAAAAGTCTCACCGGTATACCAAACACTGGTACGATTTGAGAATATTCTGGCATGAATTGTTGATATCCTCGTAGCAAATTCCCTCGAAACAATGTCATGCAGGATCCTGGGTCTGTAACCATCCTGCGCATGCGGTTCTTTCTATGCTCTCTCTCAAGTTGATCAGAGTAAATATCGGATTCTAAGAGCAACTGATAAATACTTCGTTTGCGGTTATGGCCACATAGCATATCTCCAAAAGGAAACAGCCTTCGTGGGCGCAAGACGTAATCATTCATCACTTCGAAGAAAAGGCAGTTTTCGTAGATTCCAAATGTGGTGTTCAGAATTGGCAACCTTAGATAAAAGTACCTGTCCTCAAAGTCACCACCCATGAGTTCTATATTCTCTTTCTCGGAATAAGTGCCACTGGAGAATGCAACTGCTATAACTTCACTGTCTACACTGTTAACAGACTCCAAGCCAGAAGGAGTTCGGACTACTCTTTCTAACGTGTTTTCTCCTGTTTCGTCACTAGTCAAGGCATGAAACTCAAGCTTACATTGAAAGCCAGCAATCATCGAGCACTTTGATATGCATGCGAATTCACCACCGAACTGTCTCACAATCGCCATGCCTTGAGCATTTTTTCCAATGCGAATCACTCTATCGGGCGCAAGACCAATCGATGCTAGATCCCCATTTGCAGAGAGTTTATAACCGTAAGCCCTTTCACCTTCCCCGTTTGTTACCCACAAAACATTGCTTAACTCGTCGTACGAAATGGAAGTTGCTTTACCTTCCACAGATACGGTATTTGAAATTCCGACCCAAGACGGTGCCTGTGTTGACAAAATACTTGTTAGGCTAGATTTTCTCACCGAGTAGATATTCTTTGATTCACTGTTACTGATCCAAATATAATCCCGAGCAACAGCGACACCTCCAATCTTCACTGATAATGGGGCACCTTGGCTTCCAAGCTGAATTATCTTCTTGACACCTAAAGCAAAGTTGGTAACCACGAGGAGTGATGCCTTTCCTCTGTTGCTCGAAACACCGTGCATGCCGAGAATCACTTCGTTATTAGAAAGCTTCGAAATCCCCTCTACTTTATAGCCGTCAAAGAGTCCTGGTGTTAGCCAGCGTCCGCTCTTTGTCATGGACGACAGATCATCGAGATGTGGAAACTTCCAAGTGAAGATGGTGTTCAAATAAAGGGATGATGATCGTCTAATTGATCTCAGACATACTTCTTCAGAGCAGTAAGGTATCTCATTCCAAGGCTTGTATTTCGTCAAGTCAAGACCACGCTGACGCAGCTGAAGCTTATTTAGAAAGTCAGTAACTTTATCCAAGAATCCGTTAACTTCATTAACAATGTCCGTGAACTTGGAAACATATTTATTAAGGTACGGTTCCACAACATCACTGAGCTCTCCAGTCTCGGCAAGGAGATCGACAATCGGATTTTCAAATGATTTAGTCACCTCTTTCAACTGATCAGCATACCGTGAGGCAGTCTGGGTAATGGTGTCTAAGGCCTGTAAGGCGTGGTTGATGTTCTTTGTTTTTTGCCACAGTTCATAAGACAATTGAAGGTTGGCTCTCACATCCCTAAGAGTTCGAATGTGTTCTACAACGGTGTCATCGTAGACATTTTTCATAGCCTTGAAAGTATTCTCAAGCAAATCTTCCATTTTCTCTTTGATTTCTTTGGCTTGTCGGATATAATCAACTATTTTCTCTATGCGCTCTTTGCCATCCTCTATCGACCTCTTTTGAATACCGCTTCCTGCATCTTCTTCGTTTTCGTCAAGCTTGCGGCCGGTGATCTTTTGGAAAACTGCCTTTACCTTTTTGACATCATCTTTGAGAGAAAAGGTTCGAGCTTGATCAATAAGAAGCTTCACAGTGTCGATGACAGCTGTAATATTGCTCACTCCTTGTTCACATGTTGTAAGCATATCAGTATATCCACTTGCTTCTTGGAAAGTACTCATGAGGAAATCAACTTTGTCTTTCACAGCCTTTGCTTGATCTATGAAGACTTTGGAAATACAACTTCCACCCTTGACACACTTCTGTATCTTAAAATGTTTCCAGGTTTCAGGAACCATATCATAAAGAAGTTTGACTTGCTTCATGAGGTCCGTGTACTGATTAATAGTGTATTTACCGACCAAAAGCGCTCTTTGTATGCAAGGCTTGGTACTTTCAAGGAATATTTTCTTCATTCGATCGCAATCCGGCAGCTTTCCAGCCGTTTCTAATATAGGCGAGAAATTGTTTGTAAAAGGCTTAAGATCAGTTAAAACTGCAATCACTTCACGCACAATGGACTGGATGTTTCTTAGTTCTCTTTGTATCTCTGTGATCGGCTCTTTGATTTTTCGAAACTTTGAACGGGCTTTGTTGACAAATTTATGTGCTGCAGTACTGAAAAAGGCGTTTACATCTTCTACGATGTTATAACTTGCAATTTTGCTCAGTGTTTCTGTGGCAATCGTTTTGAACTCATTGCAAACATCTCGGATACGTTGGTCAAAGTCAATTCCTAAATGCTGCCCCAAATCAAGCTTCTGAACTTCACTTTTGTAATTTTCAGCGCTGTCCGAAAATTTGATAAAATCATCAGCAACTTTCCTCGCTTTGTTTGCGTACTCAGGAAGATTTTTCAGATGCTTAAGGACTCCATTGATGCGAGAAGCAATCTCTCGAACGGCTCCAAGGAACCCTTTTCCTTTTTTGGTGTTTAAGATTGACAAAAAGTCAGAGATGGTTTGGGCCACACGAGATATCTTCCCTACACGAGCTGCTAGGTTTTCCTTGTACCATGTTTCGACATTGGTGACAGCAGACTTCATTTGGGCTCCAACCGTTTTCATGTTTGTCGCCACAGGTCCAATGAAAGATGCCAGCTCAATGACGGCTTCACGAGCGCTGACTTGGACCTTATCGATTACTACCGTAGAGAAATTCGCTGTTTTTGTACACGCTCCAGTGACCTTCGACGCTGTTCCATTGGCAAAGTCCACGACATCGTCTGCCATGTCCTGTATATTTTTAAGTTTCCCCGTAAGCTCTCGTAGAGAACCAGCTATGAAGCTCTTTACTGCCAAGCTGAAGTTATGGTCAACATCAGCTATTAAGTTGTCTACAAGAATTGTGAAGTTGAGTAGTTCTGCCAATGCATTTTGTGTTGAATTCTCAACAACTTGGAGTGCCTGGATCCCTTCTTTTTCAACGTTGTTTCCAAATTCTTTGAATTCTTGTGAGGAGTTCAAAGCTAGCTCGTACACGCTGCAAATCCGTTGAACGCTCTCTCTAGCAAATTGCTCTACTGAACGTCCAAGTTCGTGGAAAAAATCAGTAATATCGCTGATGGCTGACACGTTCTTAAACTGAAAGTCAAGCAGATTGTGAAGACCGTTTAAGAAGTCTTGAAAGATTTCTGAAGGATTGGTAGAATTCGCGTTACTACTACCTCCCAGGAGTCCTTTGAACAATTTTTTTAGATCGAAGCTATTATCAGGCAATATTTCTTGAAAGAACTTCTCAAGGTTAAAATCTGGCAGACTAAACTGTTTGAGAAAATCACTCAGCTTCTTGAAAATGGCCACGAAATTCTGGAAGTTGGGCGACTTAAGATTTAAGTTCAACTTCAAGCTTACTCTCCAATCAAAACGAAGACCGAAGTTAAAACGGTTTCCTTGGTAAGGTGGAAAACGGGAGTTCATATCTTCCAGTTGCATTCTGGGAAATCGGATCCCTTCAAGAAAATCCAGCAGCGAGGAGATGTCCAAGAAACGATTTGCAAATCGCATCAAATTCAGACTTACTTTCTGAAAAGACTGTAGTGATAATGAAAAGCGGATGGAAAATTTGAATGGAAACTGCCCAAGGAATCCGCCAGGTATGGACACACCCAAGGAATTGAAGTACTCTCTGATTTTGTCCAGGTAAAGATCTGTGGACGCCGAGCGAAGACTGTCTAACAGATGCCTTATGTTGAAGCCTCTAGGAAGATTGTTGGGCAAGTACTTGGTTATGTTTCCAACAACACTGAGAATTTTGTCCAGTGCTCCAATGACTTTGTTAAAGATGTCATCCACACCAGTCAGTCTTCCTAGAGTTAGTTGAATTTTATGTATTTTGTTTATAAGCCATTTCCAATCCTTGACTCGGTTTACTACATCTTTGGCTAGCTGGATAACTTTACTGATAAGGTTTATTGGTCGGAGCGGCTGCACTAGGTTCTGAACAAACTCAACCAGTTTGTTGACAAAGTCTTTGAATTTGTCAATGTACAGCGGTAGATACCCAGCAAGTATGTTTTTAAATTTATTAATTTGTTCTGCGATTATGCTTGTGATGCTATCAAACTGCCTCAGCAAGTCGTCTCCAGCATCAGCAATGGCGTGAATTAGATCCTTGGGAAAATCGTTCTTAAAACTAGCCGATGCCCTAAAAGCCGCCTTTCCTCTCACAACATTGAAACCGAACTTGAGAATATGAGCTCGAATATTTGCAAAGTTGTCCAGATTCACCTCAAATTTTCCACCAAAGATGCCGATCCTCAGGCTAACTTGGTTCAAGAACTGTATGATTGATTCTGCTCCAAGCCACTTTCCACCGAATGTCTTCCCCCACCGCTTTGTACGACCAAGAGAGAACTCTCTGGGACGGAGAAATGGGAAAAGGGCACGTTTTTGGCGATGAACGATGCCACGTTTTTTGCGAAGGTAGATTGCCTTAGGATGGTCACCGTGGTTCTCCAAGAGCTCGTTTATCGACGAATCCAAGGTTCCATTCTCAGAGGCGGTCACTATGGCATGTTCCAAACCTTGAACCACTGAATCGCTGAGATGCTGGTGTCGCTCCACGAAAATATTGACAACTGCAGCTTTTACATCATTGTGATCGTCAGCGTGTAGCGCGCGCATCAAGTGCTGATTGGTCAGCTCCGCTGGGAGCTTTCTCATGGCTGTAATTACGGCTGATCGGATACCAGAGTTATCGTGGTTAAGATGTTCCAGGACAAGAGGAAGTCCAGAAAGATGCCCAAGATTCCCGAACGCCCAGATGTGGTCTCGCAACTGTGTCTGGTGTGCCTCACTTTCAGGATGGTAAAGACTTGATTTATTGCGATACCTATTGTGCACCATCTGAGCGACAGAATCGCAAAGCGATTCATTGTATCCCGCACTTTTCGCTCTCGCAGTCAAACCACTTAACACCAACATAGCAGTAGCTGTTACTTCATCTCCTT
The DNA here is from genome assembly GCA_949126865.1 of Montipora capitata. Taxonomy (NCBI): domain Eukaryota; kingdom Metazoa; phylum Cnidaria; class Anthozoa; order Scleractinia; family Acroporidae; genus Montipora; species Montipora capitata. The sequence goes on from OX421448.1 coordinate 57,356,205, forward strand.
TTTCCTCTTTGGTCATCAGCTGGGACAGTGCATTAAAAAGCCTCACGTGGAGAGGGCCATCCGGTAAGTAGAAAATTCCAATCAACAGGGCTTCATACTCTTCCTTGCTAAGAGATCTCGGATATTCGTCTGTCACCGCTTGTGCTAAGGCATTCTGCGCTTCATACTTACCATGTCCTGCAAGTGCAGCTATATATACTGCCCACGAGGTCAGGTTTTGATGACTGCGATCCTGAACGAGTCTTACGATCGTGCGAAAGGTACCCTCGTCATCTTTAACCATACGGTGCAACTCATTAGAACAATCACCAATGTCACGTTCTTTCATGCCCTTGTCAGTAAAACATCGCAACATGACATACAGAGGCCTTACTCTCTCTGTTTTCTCCCCACCCATCTTGGACCATTGTATCTTGTCAGTTTCCGTGAACAATAAACTATCACTAGTGAGTGATTGCACTGCACTAAGATTCTCTTCCTCGATGGCCGAGCGCTTGGTTCGTCCGTTTTTAGCCTTCGAACAAGATCGCAATGTTAACTTGCTATAGCCACTCGTGGACATCTCAATATCTTGGTCTTGACTTTGAAAGCCTTCAAAATTGTCCGCTCTAGGATGACCATTGGCCGGCCTGAAAGAAGCTTTTGTAGATCGGTGAACTTTTTTTACTTTGCCATCTTCTAAATGAACGTAGGTGCTGTGCTTCGATTGCACTTTGTGCTTCCCTTTTGCTGGCGTGCCATCAGCAAACTTCGTGTAGTCGTGGTTTGTCCAGGTACGGCGAATGTAAGCATGGGTATCATTGGGAGAGAGGACATCGTATTTTGCTTGAAAGATACCAGAATCATCGTGTTCTTGTACTTTATATGCTTTGGATTTATGAGCCTCTTTCAAGTTGAGCTGGAATGACCCAGCTATTCCTGGTTTTAAATGGGAAACAAATTAAATAGCATGAATCCCAGCTAATCTTAAGGACGTTCGCGCCCAAAACGTTCCTACGTACAGATTGTTTTAAAACTTGCCACGCAGAAAGGTAATGACCTACTTTTGCCAAAAAGGCAAAAAAAATGGGGGATCACCGTGCTCGTTTTCGAGATCATGAGGTGCATTGTTAGAAGATTGCGTTACTTTAAGACAATCTTAGCTTACAACTGTCAGTAATAAAAAAACTACATTAGTGAAATTTAGATCAGGTAAACGTACTCAGTTCAACATAACTAATATAACTAAATTAACCTTTGCAGCTGATGTCTTTTTCTGAGGTGAAATAGACCTTGAAAAACGATACATATTAGTCTAAGAAAGAAAACTTCGGTCGCACGAGAGTTTTTTGTTAAAGTGGACAAAATCAAGAAAGGAAGTGATCTACGGAAAGAAAAATGGGGGTCACCGAGCATTCAAGAGAGTAAAATCGCTGCGAAGATCTCAAAGCGATTGTTTATTCGCACTGTCAAGCCATTGCGTGACATTTCCGAGAAGACCTGGGTCCAAAGCTATCCCATGATGCCACATACTTTCACGTTCTATTCTTGTGAAACATTTTTGCGCGTTTAGCATCGTGTTTACCTGCGTGGTCTGGGATGCATGACGTGTGCGTGACATGGGCGAAAAAATGCGCAGTAGCAATGGGCGCAAACGTCCTTAACTCCACGACATGCGAGCGTAACAATTTTTCCCCCCTAGGATCTCAGACTCTTGTACCGTGTCCCGTTGTTTCACTAACCGTTGTAAACATATATAAGAACTTTAGATTCTAGAAAGAGAAGGACTACTTGTAGGAGATTTCTCATAGAACAACAGTGAGCGTGCGCAAACCATCGTCATTTTGGAGGGAAAAACGTAATACCATCGTCATTTTAGTACAAGGTTTTGCAAAAATGTCGTCGAGTCAAAACAAGTCACCAACACGGCAGCAGTTTTGGCATTTTTCGATCAGGAAAAGGCTTAGTTACCAGCAATAAGAATAACTGAGCAACCTATGCTAGTAACAAAGAGTAAGATTAATCGTCACGGTTATATATTTCTAAGTATTTTCGCTTAAAACGGGCATTAAAATCTCGTACTCGTTCTCGTATTAGAATCTAAAGGTCCCTGATAGACGAGGTCCTTCACCACGGCAGTGAAAAGGCTCAATTTCTTCAATTTTAATCCTCGCAGGATAGCAGGACAATTGTCACCAACACGGCTTAGCTCCCACAAGTCTCGTAAAGTTCGGTAGTAGAGCATCTGAACTAGTCAGAATCTCGACCAAAGGAGAACCACGGATTTTTATCCGAGTATTACAAAGGGTCACGACTGAAAAAACATATCTCTTCATTTCATTCATCGGGGTAAACACGTAAACGTCTTCCAATACAAAGCCAAGAGACATGTTGAATATCTTGCAAACATCGTTTTTCGGAGGTCGACAAAATAGGTCTTAATTACTAGTAAAATTTAGAATAGTGAACAGTCCATATGCCTGATGACGTGTGACTAGCTAATTTCACCGCCAAACCCCGAACTCGAAAATCAAACTCCTAAGTTAAAAAATGAAAATAAAAAAAATCCCATATCCTAAATCCCAAAGAAGCAAACTTGTAAAGAAAACCCACGTGCGAACAGCATTGCATGTCCAGATGATGTGAATAATTTTGTGCAAACGAGTCTTGGGGGTGAATTTTCAGTATATGCCGTAATCATGCTTAAGGTCTACTGTAAAAGATAATAGTTTAAAAAAACCAGTGGTACTAGACTTTCGAAAAGTCCTTAGTCTCATGTAAATGGCGCTTCGCTCGCCAAAACATTTTCTCCTGGGATTCTCGTAAGGTCGACTTGTGGCAAGTCTGCGTTGGTACGAGTAGCTTCCAGTTTAATTTTTTGTCGTAACTTAGTACCACCCTAGAACTCAGTAGAAAGATGTATGTAACTGTAAATTTTAGGAAAATTTAAAACTCATTTTTGTCAATGCACTTGAGTGAATGAATAAACGAACGACGGATAAACAAATAATGATAATAAATAAATAAATGAATAAATAAATAAATAAATAAATAAACAAATAAATAAATAGATAAACAAGATGTTTGCGGAAGCGGTCTGCTAGTTTTCTCCTCAAAGAGACAACAAATAGTCTCTAAAAACTAACCCTCGGCATATGCATTCGTATGCTCTACAAAAGGTCTGGCGTCAATAACGACGTTTAAGTCACGCAACAATACGGAATTTAAAGTGGCTATCACCTCAACACACTTTTCCACATTACTTATTCTCCGAAATCGTCCCAAATACATCGTGTTGTTTTCAGAGCCTTTTGATTGAAATCTCACATTTTGATTGGCTTTGAAAGACGGGAAAGTGCTGGTCATACTTTGATCAATAACCGAGCAATTAAGGGGAATGGGTTCGCTTTCGGGTTGACGCCACAGACTGCTTTGCATTGAGATATTTCATTGAAAAAAGTGATGCAAATTAAGTTGTGACGTCGGCCCGTTATCGCACCCATTCCCCTTCATTGCTCGGTTATGGATCAAAGTATGACCACTTTTCCCAACACGTTCTCGCCCATGAATTCGCGATTATCCTGAATTGTTAATTTGCTTTGAATTCACTATTATCGTGAATTTTGGACACTATGTCCCAGGACTTGTGGTAGCAGAATAAATAAGGAAATAAAAATATATATATAAATTATCCATGGGTTGGATTTGAACCCGGAGTTTCTACTCTATAGGAACCGCTTCATTTCACTTTACCACTGAAGATCAAGACAACATCTTCCACACACGTGCACACACAAAAAAACCATTTATTCAAGTCTACCATAGAGGTCGCTGCTGAAGAGTAATTAGGCCTAAGTTATGAATGAAGGGGTAGTTTCTAAAGAAACTGTGGTGCTGCGTCGGTGGGGAAGTAGTATACAAAAATTTGGTTTTATCAACGGAGTTGATAATGTAAATTGGCCACCGTACAGAGATTCTAAAAGCTGACGTTTCGAGCGTTAGCCCTTCGTCAGAGCGAATCCACTCTGACGAAGGGCTCCTTCGCTCTGACGAAGGGCTAACGCTCGAAACGTCAGCTTTTAGAATCTCTGTACGGTGGCCAATTTACATTATCAACTCCGTTGATAAAACCAAATTTTTGTATAGGCCTAAGTTAGATTGATAGTTTAGGCCTAAGCTTTGATTTTAAAATGTTTAGCTTTGTCGTGAAGTTTGGAAACCGACCTTTCGTAGTGTTTAATGTTTTTTGTTGCCTAGTGATAATACAGCATTATCAAATAGTGTTTAAAATATTGTCCCTGAGAAGCTAGCAGTGTGGTGGTCAAGTGGTTAGGTGACGGATTAATCAATATTCCCAGGTTCGATTCCTATGTCCATAGACTTGGGTTATCTTTTCAAACAAAAATGACCATTTCTCATAATCTGTATCAAGCTTTCAGTCTTCTAAATTCACCATAATAGTAAATTCAAATCAAATTAACAATTCAGGATAATATCGAATTCAAGGGCGAGAACAGTTTTCCCGTCTTTTAAAGCCAATAAAAATGTGAAATTTCAGTCAAAAGGATCTAAACCCAACAGGATGGATTTGGGACGATTTCGGAGAAATTACGTTCTCGAGCCGCGGACGGAAACCGCAAGTGATCATCCGTGGCTAAAAAACGCGGCGTGCTCAAGCTCCCTACTAATGTGGTGTGCCTTTTACGTAGAGTCCTTTACGTAAGATTTGTCAACAAGGGGATATTATAAAAGATAAAAACTCAAACTAAAGTTCATGGTAAATTAACAAAACTATGATCATTTAACTGTTACCGGTAATTGTTGGCTTAGGGCTATCGTGGCAATCACGTTTTCTAATTAAAAAAAAAAGACTTTTCCACATTTCACAGGAAGTAAAAAAGGCACTTCACGTGTCGGAAAATAGAAGACCCTTCCGAGGTATTTTTGAAACCACTTAAGCGCAAACTGTGCTTTGAAAAAGTGGGCTCTTTCGACTCAAGATGTCACATGTCACGCTTACCCTTCTTGAATGCTGCAATTTCCGGTGACTCAAGATCCTTGGGGAAAAGGACCTCTGTGATGCTTCCATGTTCCGCCTGTCGGAAGTAAAAGGCTTTGACAACTGTTCTTCAAATTCTTCATTGACAGGATGATTGGAAAGAACTCGGCCATGTCGAACACGTCTCAGACGAGGTTGTCTGACGTCAAGCTTCATCAGATGCTTAAGCTGTTTTCCACTATAGTCATGTGACATAGGAGTTACGTCAACCTATGAAAAAAGGTCAATTCAAGCTAGGTTTAGCGGGTGCCTTTTCATACAAGGATCACGTACAACCGACCGAATTAGTCAGTTGATAACGCATCGGTAGGACTTTGCAGGTTCGAACCCTGTCTGCACCAATATTCAAGGTATGAAAATGTTCGTGCATCTCCACCTCGCGCCTGAGGGAGGCTGAAGAGACAACTGGGGACGATGATAGTGGTTGTAACGCCAGGGCAGACCTGATAAGTCACACAATCGTTTGTGAACTAGAGTGTTTTATTAAATTCACCATTCTGAGAGTTTTTGCTGCAAAGGACAAACTAAAAGTTGCTATCAACTGAAAGGCAATTGTCAAGGCGGTGAAATTAACCCAACGTGAATGACAGAGTCATCAAATTAAAGAAACAAAAGAAGCTGTCGTGAAAAAAAGGTCGAGGCTACACCGTCCAGTTCCACAGAACTCAAACAGATAAAGTAATTCCCTTGTTATTAAAAAAGAGCCATCTTTGTCTTCTTATTTTAATCCTTTTTCTTTTAGATCTACTTATCTTTTCTTATTTGTACTGTATTTTAGCTTATAAATGTATATCTATTTCATAGTATGCAAGGGCCACGGGTTTGTTATAATGAATGATAACTACGTCTCTGTATGGGAAAAATAGTAAATTTGTCAGTGATTTGCATACATTAAACCACAATAAAGGTCTTTCAGAAGCCTCTTGCGCTGTGATTATATACTCACGGTTAACAGCCGCTACAGTAGACAGAAACGAGTCTCCACGTTATCACTGGACAGGCTATGCTTCATTCGCTGATCATTTAACAAAGTTGCACCAACCTTTCAAAATATTCGCAAAGTTTCCTCTTTCTTTTGATTTACGACAAGAAAAAAAAGATTGAAACTTTACTGACTGACTTTCCATGACAGGGCGGACTAATTATGACAGGTCTAACAAACACAGGGAAATAAACTGCATGCTTCACTTCCTCCAGCAAATTAAACAACTAAAAATGGATAGATAGATGGTAGTTTATCTCACCTTAAAACACTTGCAGCCAGAGGCTGAATTACGATTAAGGTTTACAAAAATTAAGGTTTATGAAAATTTACAAAATCGATGCTCAATAATTAACGGCTTCGAATTTTGAAAAGATGCCAAAAGAGGAACCATAAACTAAACCTTAGACTAGCAGTTATTGTATTATGTTATTGTATAACCAGTATTCCAACGTGCAAACTCACCACAGCGTGAACTTGGTATCCATCACTCGCTGTAGAGTGGGCGCCTCTGGCGGTATGAACTGTCACTTCGTAAGAGTATCTGCATTTGATTTGATGGGCGAAGGATAACAGCGGCCTCTGTTTCTGGTCCAAAATAGCACCTCTGCAATAGTCCAGACTTGAAACCACGACAAGCAAGAAGAAGCGGACCAGGGCCATGGCGTCTGCCTTGTTGCCCAAAGCTTAAGGACACAAATTTAAGGGTGCACGGAAAATTCTCAGGAATTTATAAACATGATTAAAATAAGGTAAATAAACAACAAATTAAGGTTCACAAATGCGCCTAGCAATTTCAACATTCAAGCGCGTTTCAGATATACGTCAAACCTCTGGAACAACATTACCAACAAATTCCAATTACCTTGAGACACGTGATACTGATGCTGTTAGTTTAAAGGTGCACTCCACTCTGAAATGCCTGGTCTCCTAAGAAGCTATTAACGCCTTCAAGAGATACTGGGCAACAAACAACAAGTCTTTCAATACTCCGCTGCACTCAAGACTCTCTTCACCTCCAATCTCTATTTTTACCTTGATCTGCTTTAAGACTGGATCAATGTGGAAGAAAGCACTCGCCGTTTTTTCGCTAGTGGTGTTCCTTGGCGCACGGGGCATAGAATCTTGGCGCCGCAGAAGACGAAGGAGGGCGCCTCCCCCTTGTAGTTCTAGAAACTGTGTCGTCAGTGGTTGGAGCTCATGGGGAGGATGCAGTCATCAATGCGGAACAAGTGGGACACAAAGAAGAACAAGGTCAAAAACTTCACCCGCTGCATGTGGTGGATCCTGTCCTTATCATCTCACGGAGACTCGCGCGTGTAACAGAAACAGTTGCAAGAACGGGGGGGACCCCGCACAGTAGGGGGTGTTCCTGTCGGGCAGGTTATAAGGGCACGTGCTGTGAGGGAGGTATGTGCGTGTGTGCATGACTTTTGTTTTTTGTGTTTAAGGTTTCTTTTCGTTTTTTAAAGAACATTTTGTCTAATAAGCAATAACTTGTGGAGCATTTCCTGCAATCAGTGGCAAAAGTCTTGGGACACTCACCATTTGAAGTTGGTTTTCTTACTGAGTTTGAAAAATTGTCCCCTCCCCCCCGGAACAATGTTGCCAATAGTGAACATACATTTCCTTGTCTCTTTCACCATTGATTGGGGGGAGGGGGGGGACTTTTATTTTGAAGTTTTCAGTGGAATTTTGACAGTTATGCTTAGTTTCTGACGTCTGAGAGGTTTTCAGGCCCATTCTGACACTAGGGTCGCAACTACTTTTGCCACTGATTGTAGTTATAAAGCTTGAATTTACAATGCATTTTATCCGCATACCAAACAGTAAACCATCCCGTACAATTCACCGGAAAAGGCATCCAAGCGATTTCTCGAATTTTTATCAACAGACCCAAAACCGGAGACAACCTCATTTTGTATTGCTCTCTAAGAAAAGGTGCAGTGAGCCTGTGCAGTAGAACGAGATACTGCCGAACTCAAAGAGCAAAACAAGGCCGAAAACGGCGCAGACAAGTGTTTTGGTGTTATTGTTTCAGATAGCTCTTTGTGTTAGTTACGTGAGAAACTGCAGGGTTTTCGTTTGATCGAGGCCGGAGGCCGCACGTTTCGTCCGGTTGTTTACCGTTTCATGCACGTCTGGTATTTTGACGCTATAAAATTGTAGATTTGTTGGCATTGTTGTTTTTTCCTTGGGCCTCTGAGATTCACTGTCACACCATCATCAAAACCATTCAACAAATAAATCCCAGAATCAAAGAGATAAAAGAAGATGAATATTGAAACAGTCTCACAAAGGTTCAGGTATGTGCGATTTTTCGTGCGGGAGATATTCGAAGAAATGTTTTACTCAAATTTATAAGGCTTTGTATGGAGACGCCATGTTTGTGTCCCTCTCAGGGGCACAAATATGGCGGCCAGAAGCTGACAAAAACATATGTCATCGAGTTTTGCTATAAAAATCCAGTAGTCGTCTTCTGAGGGCTCATAAACATCTATGTGAGTACTTATTCTCACACAAGGACTGTTCAGATTGCAAAATCTCAGCGGATAAGTCACTTTTTTAGCCTACGTGATAGCATTCTCGACCTCAATTTTAATATCGTGTCACGCAAAAGCTTAGAAATTCAACCTTGCTTTATTACAAGACGAAAAACCCTATCAAACTGAAAATTTGTGAAAAGACAAGTCCAGTTGTTCTAATAACTAACTAAACTAAAATCTCAAAAGGATTGATAATTTCTTATTTTTTAGTTTTGATGACGTCACGTGAAAACCAAGAATTGGCTGAAGAACCACAAGACAATCACGTCTAATAAATCCCTTAAACTAACAAGAAGTAACTTCGCTTTACTTTGGTTACCGGAAAACGGAATAATGGTCAATAATCAACCTGTTGGTATTTCATTCACGCGATTAGTTTAGTTTTCTTTTTTTCTCCAATCTCATGAAACAAAAAACAGCATTTCCGGGAGTTTCATTTGCAGTAATTTATAGGAGAGGGGACCCAGACATCCTTGTGGTTTCGTTCGCAAGGCACTTGCCATCGGCCCGGATTACAGCGGAAAATATCCATGTCCGGTACTTTCATTATCATATCCGCTGATTCTTTGAAAAGCTATCGAAAACCATCAGTGGGGGATCATCGTTTTCCGTTGCTTTTAGTCAAAAACACTTGATCAGTATTGTTCGAACTCTTAGATCTTAATTGTTTCTTTCCTACTAGCATCTATGACATAGTGACGGAAGACTTCACTTTGCAATAGGAACGAAAGTTGAGGCAAATGATCCACACACGTTAAGGATCAGATGACAGATTTCTGCAGACACAAAGAAGGACAAAACAAATATAAAACCCAAGTGTAAACGTAGTTAATTTTCAAAATGTTGAAACCTTACGTGATCGAATCACACTGAACGTGCAGAATTAACAATATTCAGGGCCTCTACGACGACTACATTTCTAATCAACAACTTAATTGAATAGACAACTGTTTGTGTTAGGAAATGCGTTTCCACAGACAAAAAAGGTGAGTTGTCGATAACCGGTACGTTTTGCGGGAGCCTGTGAATATAAGTCAAGAAATGAAGAACCGCAGACTTCCTTTGTGTCGCTTTGCTCACAGACGGGAGAAAGGCAGTCGCCGATGACGAAACGGCCGCGTTCATCATCGACAACTAAAGTAGTTTTCCTTTTGAAAAAGAAACCTACTTTTTGTCGATGGCTCGAGTTTTCGTTATTTGTAGTTAATAACTTGATTTACACACGCAATGTTTTGTGAATGATAACTTTTTGTCATCAACAACTAAAATGTTATTGATAACAACTTGCCTCGCCTGTGGAGGCCTTAAATGGACAATACCAGTGTTCGATCGCAAGGTTTACACAACGCATTGCATTGTCACCACATACGTCTTTCTCTCTTTATTTTCTAGTCTAAAACAGTAATTATTTATTAGACGACAAACAATACCGGGAAAAAACACGCCAAGCCCAAAGTTATTATACTGGCGTGGCTCTTTCGTATGCCATTCAGCGTGCAGCTTTAGTTGTTCCTAATTTTTCGCCAGAAGATTAAAAAGTTAGCGGAGGTCGAGTTAAGGGGAAGTCCCGCTCTAGTTGCCGATTTTTAAATATGGTTCGGTGGAGATACGTGATCCAACTCATCTGGGACACCTGACTTCGCTAGTTCTATTTTAGGAGATGACAAAATGAATTTCGGAAAAAAAAATCTGTGTGCGTTTGTGTTTTAGATTAAATGTTTAAACGAATAATTTTCATCCACGTACTCGAGGGTTAGTTAAGTAAAACCCCACCCCACCCCCAAGCTACACTACATACCCAGTTGCACAGATCGAATCGACCACAGCGATGAACATTAGCGAAGCGCAAGGAATGACTTAATTCACCGTAACAGTTTCACGATTATTTTTCAGTAATTTGAAATTGTTAACTGTGATGTTTTCAGGACTATATTTAACCCCACAATTTTGTTTACCTAGCATATGTACATAACAAAGACTTGAACAAAAACCCTTATAAATGCATTTCAAGTGCAGAAACATTTTCATCGATTCTCACGTTTATGCTAGAAAGGGCATCCGAAGAAGCCAAGGGGTTTTTTGTTCCCTAACAACCAGACAACATTCTTACCTTTCGCGTGCGGTCGCGTGCGGACAGCCTTGTAACATGAGCAACGTAGTTTCGGTATTTTTCCTTGGACCCGGCACTGAAACGTGCCGTAGAGATTTCTAAAAACACCATCTGTTGCTGTCGCCCGGGAGCCGTGTGGCCGTCCTCTTATATATGGCATGTGTATGGATGGGACGAGGATACTCTTTTTTCTCTCTAGCATACCTACTTATGAAAAAAGTATTAAATATTGGATCAATGTTGATATATCATTATTTAATTTTTTTTTCCAGAAACCTTGTAACTTTTCTTTTTCCATGTAGACATAAACGAATGTTTGACTAACCCATGTCAGCACACCTGCACTAACACATTCGGAAGCTACACGTGCCAATGTAACTCATGCTACACCAAGCTTGGAACAAGGTGTCAGCTGAGGCAGTGCAGGATCAGTGGCTCTTGTTACTCATACGGTACGGTGAATCCTAACAACCAATGTCAGGTGAGATAATGTACTCACAATAAGGGAAGCATCGCGCAAGAAATCTCCATTAGCCCTTGTCACACGGCGGCCATATTGTCCCGGGAGACCAAAAACGCTTTGTTTTACCACGCAAGCCTCACCCCCATGGTTTCCACTGCGAGGCTTGGCGTGGTAAAACAAAGCTCTTTTGGTCTCCCCGTACAACATGGCCGCCGTGTGACAAGGGCGAATACTGAATTGCACGCTCTCCACGCGAGCGCAATTTTTTAATTTATTACCGACAGTTCTTTGACGTAAGTAAGAAGAAAAATAAGGCAACGAAAGCAAATTTAGTAATAGTCGTAAGGCAAAAACCGTTTACCGTAGATGAAACGACAATAAGTTTCACGATTTTAAAACTAGATTCTTCGGCATTAATTCAGTTTAAAGTGAGAGAAAAGGCTTTGTATAAAACTTAAATTCGCATTTAATTCGCAGATTTACAGAATGGAAAAAAAAAAGTGACTTCGGTAATTGCTTGACATTCTCTGTTTTTGTTATTCTTTTGACGCACGATGTTGGAGTTAATACACTTAAAACTTAAAAATGTGTATATCTATAAAAACCGCTTTAAAAACTGCAATAAATTTCGCTGAAAACTCAGCCTCGTCAGGCATGTTCCGCCATCTTGGATTCAAGATACTCTCGTACCCAGTGTATGATGAACCAAGTGCCTTGGCCAGTCCACAGACTTCATGTAAGGCCTCACATAGGGTGTCTCACGTTCCTCCTTCGTCAAGTATTACTCTAGGAAGTTTTATATAATTCCATTCCTTCTTCGTGTTGATGAGAGATCCTTTCGCCACTCGGTTGATTCTCATGCTCTCTGCTATTGTCTTAACATGGCATCTTTACCATACACTCCAGTCGCGGACATTTTGAACTCTTGTAGTTCCTTCCCATGCTTTTCTACGCAATGTCTCCATAATGCTGATTTTTCGTCTCGATTCTCTAAGCCCCCCGCGTGCTCCGTGCCTCTTGTATAGGCATTTATGGCTGTCTCACCAATGTACTAATTTTCGCATCCCTGGCACTCAATCTCGTACGTCACACCGTGTGCATTACATGGACCTTTCCCAGCTTGTTTACAAACCAAGCAGTCTTCTCTCCCACACCTTTGCTGTTTAAATTAATTGGACTTTTGTAGCACTTCCTTCAGTGTTGTACCTGTCTTCTCCACCACCTTTATCTCATACCTCTGGTCTCTGATTTTACTCTGGTATTTTTTTCTGCAGTTGCGATCCAGGTGTCGCAGGCACGAATATAAGCGCTTCGTCTCCATCTCTCTTGTACCAATCATCTCTCTTTCCGGATTTTTCTGCTTCTCTCTCGCCTTTTCTCCACCCTTTTAATCGATGCATTGGTCTCTCTCCTTTCAGTTCAGCCTCTTGTCTTGCTCTGTAAGCCTTGACAGCAGAGTCAACCACTTCATACCTGAACTTCTTGTTGTATCCCGAATACTGCATTCTCAGAACCATCTCCTCGACTTTCCCCACTACATTTGCCCAAGGTATAAGTGGGCTGCAATTCAATAGCACACGCAATACCGCTTGAGATAGCACCGTCCTCTTCACGCTCGCAGACGTCATGGCGGATCTTGCGCTGATCAATGCTTTAGATGCTATCTCTTTCGTGTAGAATTCATACACTATTACAGACACCATCTGGTTTGACCCTTGGATCTCCCTCTCTCTCTGCTCGACCCAGACCTTTAAGTCCAAGATTGGCAACTTCTTCTTGCGTGCAAATTCTCGGTCCCACCAGATCAGGTCTGGGTCGAGCAGAGAGAGAGGGAGATCCAAGGGTCAAACCAGATGGTGTCTGTAATAGTGTATAAATTCTACACGAAAGAGATAGCATCTAAAGCATTGATCAGCGCAAGATCCGCCATGACGTCTGCGAGCGTGAAGAGGACGGTGCTATCTCAAGCGGTATTGCGTGTGCTATTGAATTGCAGCCAACTTCTACCTTGGGCAAATGTAGTGGGGAAAGTCGAGGAGATGGTTCTGAGAATGCAGTATTCGGGATACAACAAGGAGTTCAGGTATGAAGTGGTTGACTCTGCTGTCAAGGCTTACAGAGCAAGACAAGAGGCTGAACTGAAAGGAGAGAGACCAATGCATCGATTAAAAGGGTGGAGAAAAGGCGAGAGAGAAGCAGAAAAATCCGGAAAGAGAGATGATTGGTACAAGAGAGGTGGAGACGAAGCGCTTATATTCGTGCCTGCGACACCTGGATCGCAACTGCAGAAAAAAATACCAGAGTAAAATCAGAGACCAGGGGTATAAGATAAAGGTGGTGGAGAAGACAGGTACAACACTGAAGGAAGTGCTACAAAAGTCCAATTAATTTAAACAGCAAAGGTGTGGGAGAGAAGACTGCTTGGTTTGTAAACAAGCTGGGAAAGGTCCATGTAATGCACACGGTGTGACGTACGAGATTGAGTGCCAGGGATGCGAAAATTAGTACATTGGTGAGACAGCCATAAATGCCTATACAAGAGGCACGGAGCACGCGGGGGGCTTAGAGAATCGAGACGAAAAATCAGCATTATGGAGACATTGCGTAGAAAAGCATGGGAAGGAACTACAAGAGTTCAAAATGTCCGCGACTGGAGTGTATGGTAAAGATGCCATGTTAAGACAATAGCAGAGAGCATGAGAATCAACCGAGTGGCGAAAGGATCTCTCATCAACACGAAGAAGGAATGGAATTATATAAAACTTCCTAGAGTAATACTTGACGAAGGAGGAACGTGAGACACCCTATGTGAGGCCTTACATGAAGTCTGTGGGCTGGCCAAGACACTTGGTGCATCATACACTGGCTACGAGAGTATCTTGAATCCAAGATAGCGGAACATGCCTGACGAGGCTGAGTTTTCAGCGAAATTTATTGCAGTTTTTAAAGCGGTTTTTATAGATATACACATTTTTAAGTTTTAAGTGTATTAACTCCAAAATCGTGCGTCAAAAGAATAACAAAGACAGAGAATGTCAAGCAATTACCGAAGTCTATCTAATTCTTTTATCGCTTCGACAAAAGAACTTTGTGAAGAAAAAAAAGTGAACAAATGCCGTTCAAATGCGCGAGTGGTGTAGCTTTCGCAGACCTCTAATTTAGGCCCTAAGATCACCATAATCATCAGAATCAAAAGAACGACTCCTTTTCCGTCTTGAAAGAAATAAATGATTGAGAAAAGTGACAGAATAAATTTCTAGTTTCTATTCATTCGCTTCTCATCAACAACGATATCCAGTGTACTCACAAGTCGGGTAAACGACTGAGAATTCTCACCACTTTGTCTGAGATGATTAGCTCTATTCAAACAACCTAAGTATAAAGTACCTTCCGTAAAATCGGTGACCAGAAAACTGCTTGAAGGTGTGAAACACTGTTAGTCATATAAGTGAGCTTTCTTCTAACATGGCTGTCTTTTCAACAGCTCGCTAACGTTCGGATAAACATTTTGTCGGCAAACACGTCAGATTGAGCAGTTTGAATTAAGAATTCGTGAAATTCTGTTAAAGAATTACTCCCACTGAGCGTCGTATGCTCTTTCTGTCTGCTCCTTATGCTCTCAGGGAACAAGGCTCCCGTGTTGATTACATTTATCGTTAGAACAGAAACGATATGTATATTCAAGGTAAGAAACTTCCCCATGGGTGTAACCTTTTCGTGGTTTGCGTACCAAAAGTCCCATTTCAAGGTCGAAGGTAAGAAACCTGATCCATGTTGTGGGTTTCATCTTTGAGGCAACATGCACGCTTTTTACACTTAACTATATGTTCAATTCTAGCAACCTATAATAAAGATACAAAGTTATTCTTGCTTGAAAGTTCTTTTCTATTTTCGCATGAAAAGTGATTGTCCGATAATTTTCCTTATGAACAGAATTGCCAGAGCACCAACAAGATGGCCTGGACGAACAATGACGCTTTGTCCTGCAGCGACGGTGTGGCTTGCACCAGAAACGACAGGTGTTCGAGTGGGTCGTGTGCTGGAACGCCATTCACGTGTCTCTCGTGCGAAGAATGTTACAACGACGCGTGCCGCGTAAAGGCGGGATTTTGTGCTATTGTGGAAGGCGGAGTTAAAAAGTGCTTTAGTCACGGTGATTTACGGCCTGGATACCCGTGTCAGGTAATAAAAGATAAATAAAAAAATATGATGATAATAATGATGACGACCACCACCACGCACTAAAAAGTCGCTTACCAACTTCTAAAACTCTTTTTTTAAATTCATATTTTAGCAATGTGACAGTAACAAAAACAATCAGTGGACCAACAACGATAATTTGAAATGCAGTGACAAAAAATTAAATACCAAAAATGATCGTTGCTCGGGCGGGAAGTGTGTTGGTACGCCCTACAATTGCCTTTCTTGTGAAGCACACGATGGTAGCGGTTGTCCTCTAAAAGCGGGTTACTGTGTGATCATGACTGGTGGCCACAGGACTTGTTACGCCAAGAATCACCTCAAGCCAGGAAATCCTTGTCAGGTAATGGAACGATAAGGCTTATCAACAGTATCTAACATCGTTGGCAGTTGCTCAAATGTGTCGCGCGGACGACGTGAATGGGTTTTACGAACCAATGTTTTCCCAGTTAAGGTCTTCTCATAACCGTCTGCCGAATTCGCAGAATTGTTAATTTTGCATTTGTTGACTTAAAAGACGTAAAAATCATTACGAAAGGATAACATCACAGAACTAATTAATTCACCAACCGATAGCGACTCACTGCGAAATGTTAGGAGCTAAAATAACGATGTTCTGAAAATAGATTATTTGGTTCTATGCAAAGACAAAACTGCTGAGAATTTTTAAGGTGGCTCAAACCAGTGTCAACACTTGCACGTGACGCTCTAATTACAAGGATCGCCACCACAACGTTGTATCATGTATTAGCAATAGTGTGGTACCAAATGAAATACGAATTATTGCTGAACTCTGAATCCGCTAGACAGACTATTTTTTAACTTTGCCAAAGTTTTATCGTGGCCTTCTAATTACTTTTCAGCGATAAAAAAGGTGGGTCACCGAGTTCGTTTTGAGATATGAGCAACTAAATCCAAAAAAGGGTGTTTTTGCTGGGCTTTCCCGTTGCCAAGGTAACTTATTACATCACAATGATGATCACATCTTGTTTGAAAATAATCGGTGCTTCATATGGTACCATAACATTGTTGTTACGTGATACAGTGTTGTAGCGTCATTCAATCTAAAGAGAGTGTGAGTCTTCTAAGTGTTGAAACCTTTTTGAGCCTCCTTAAGTCGGAGAAGTAAAGGCTGTCTGCGAAGAAATGAGGCTGTAATGCAGTTGTATTCCGTGGAAACTAGTACGTTTGATGTTTTTGCTCGTATCTTCAAGTAAGAGAGAGGAGTAGACTGGGGAGAATGAGGGGTGCCCAATGGGCTTCTGATAGAGTACAAGATGATAGCAATGAGTTAAGTGCCCACAACAATCTTTACCGTGGAGGCTAAGAAACGACCACACTACTTCGAGATAAAATTCCTAGAAATGACGAAACTTACCTTTCCTTTCTCTTTCTTTCTGCCTGTCAGTGGTGTGACCCAAGTGGAAGCACGAGCACGTGGTCAAATCGTGAGGGCGTGGCATGTAATGATGGTGATCAGTGCACACGTGGTGACACGTGTCAAAGTGGGCATTGCACAGCCACACCTTTCACGTGTAACTCGCTTTGTC
Organism: Montipora capitata; assembly: GCA_949126865.1. NCBI lineage: Eukaryota > Metazoa > Cnidaria > Anthozoa > Scleractinia > Acroporidae > Montipora > Montipora capitata. Next base: position 57,373,094 of record OX421448.1, read on the forward strand.
AGTACTGTAATGGCAATGGTTGCAGTCTTAAGACAGGATTTGGGTTTACAAATGTATGCACGTGCAAGATAGGAGGTATGTCTGTCTAAAGAAATCCCATTCTGTAGTATAACAACCTTCGTGAAAAATTCTAGCGGCGGTTAGATAGGAATGTAAAACCAGCAAAGAGACTCCATTATGTGAAAAAACCATCAAACTATTTTTCAACCAATGAATACTGTATTTAGTCGATGAAACGCCGCAGATGGAAGGAAACGTACCAATAAATGCCGCACCCAATCAGAAGAAAGCGGCGTTTATTCAAGGATTGCAAGGAAAAAAAAGTACTGTTTATAACCCGGTAATCTAAACCTTGGATATTTCTTTTCCTGTATGGAGATGTTTTTGAGTGAAAAATGGCCATACTTTGCAGCTCTTTCTTCAGAATTTTCACAATGTGCAGTTGGGTTGTTAAGGCCAAGGATTTTGCTGGTAAAAACAGGCCGAGCTTTCTCTCCAACTTTAAACATGTTTCTGTTTGAAATAATTTTTACCAACGATATATCGTAATTGTTTCCGTGATTTAAGAAAGATGATTTTGAAATAAACGCCGCCCTCGAATGAACGCGGATTGGAGACGTTCAAAATTTTAACAAACCCCGCTGCGTTTAATCGAGTGAATACAGTAGTCGCCTAAAGCTGCACCATTTAAGGCACAACTGCCAAACAAAGGCTGAAAAGACGAAAACTTCGAGCAAATCATGTGAAAATGACAGGACAGAGTGGTATAAATAGTCGGCAGGTGCCCATGCCAAGCATTGGAACGATTCGGGTGACCGTGCGGGAAAGTACATTTCATTGAGAGGGAATAACAACACCTAACAGCTCTTATGAAAGAAATATAACACACCAACCGTGTAGTTCGGAAACCAAACCCAAGACATAATGGTTGGAGATGGTCCTTCTACCAAGTTAACTTTACTTGTACTGAGCAGAAGATATACCCTAGGTAATTCATATACAAAATGGCTACTAAGGTTAAGTCTCTGAAGAGGCTGGGTTGCTGCAATGGTAAAAATTTCAAACACGGAAATTTGATTCTATCGAGTTAAGACTAAAAAGCCAACCTTTATCATTATCAGTGGTGGTTGGTACTTCATCAAAAAGATTATACGAATTGACACAAGATTTACTAACAGCTTCCACTATCTAAGCCGATACTGCTCTACCACAAAAGATATTCAAAAATCTTCTTTTGACAGGATGACCTTTCATTGCGGTAAGAAAGGGGTGTTCCAATTACCAAGTACTCGAGTGAGATTGACTTTAGTTGCACGGTCTTGACTATAGGCTAGATCAATGAATAACACTCGTACCATAAAAAACAAAAACATGAAACATAAACATTAAATCTATCACTGACAAATATGATTCATTCAAGGCCAAGACTACAAACATCAGGCGGTAAACCCTTCAAATCAGTGTGAGTGGTGTGACCTGTATGACGCAACAGCTCGTGCCAACGGTGCCTGGACAAATCGCCCAGCGGTACCTTGTGACGATCAAAACACATGCACTAAACAGGACACATGCAATTCAGGAAGGTATGAACTAAGCTCCACTATCAATGACCCATTGGCAACTATTAGAGATCGGTGGAAAATTAAATGCAACCTGCCCTAAGACAGGGAATTGAATATCCTTGAGATTCACGCAAGAGAAGGGGTAAATTAAACTTTCTAGTCAAGAAACGAGGTAATGACGCTTTGGTGAATCGCTTTTCCGTGATAACTTGAAACCTTGTTTTAACAGTAAAATAGAAACTGACCGTGTCCTTTAGGGCTCTTACTAAGGCTAATTGATAATGTTGTATGATAACTTAAAGTGCGCCTGAGATTAAAACTTGTTTATTTCATATTTTTACATTTTCATGTAAAATGTCTTTCTTACCCACCTTGTAAAAAAACAATCCTTTACGAAGACTGGAAGTACGTTATTTTTTACCGTTTAGGTCGCCGTTACTTGGCCTTGTTCCTGGAGGCCTGGTTGCGAATCACAGGTAGTGACGTCAGAGACTTAACGCGAACTCTTCACATGGCTAATTTTCATAATAGAAATTACAGGTTGACATTCCTTTTATGCAACTATTTGGTCGGTTTCATACACTGTAATCTGCTGTGTCGAACTAAAAAAATGCCGGCAAGTCGCTATTCATTGCAATTCTGCAGCAATAGCTGAAATATTAAGGCTGGGATTTCATTGTATCACAGCCCTCACAGCGGAGCCTTGCGGGATCGGTGGCTCGATTTGTTCGTAAGCACCGAGCAAATTTTCTACCGCGAGGTATTTTTGTCGTTTGTTCGGTACATTTTACAGAAGACTGCTTTGAGAGGGTCTTTCATTTTGGAGGATCTAAGCAGACAATTCTTCCTCGCGCTGTTCCGACTATTTGGAGGAAAAGGACAAGAGAAGGTGGTACCACCGAAACTCCTATGCGACATAAAAAATGGCTTAAAGACGTCGTTACCCGTTTGTTTGTACCAAGCATTTGGGTCGGTCGGACGACGCTAAACGGAGAAAAAAAGGGGATGGCCTTATGACCTCAACGAAACATCACAAAAAAGCGCGGATTATCCGAATGTGGGTCCTGGAGGAACAAATTTTTGTTTCAAAAACCCTCACTTCTGAATTCCACCTTTTAAAAAAACACTCGGCTTCGGGAAAAAAATTAACATCACGGGCTCACACATACCATTTTCCACGATCGCACGGAGGGTTAATCCTTTTTCCCACGCTGTCTAATTTTGCAACAACATCCACCAACTTTTCCGCCATATTGATTTGGGTTCACGTCTTGTTGTTTTCCTGGCTCCACAGCTATGATGCTGGGGTACCAGGCCTCCGATTCCGAGAATGCTTATGATTTTTTTTTTAGGTTTTTTTTTTTTTTCAATCCGACCGACCGACCCAAGATCAGGAAACGCATTCGAAGGTAAACGAACGTGTTTCTTCCCTTCGTACGGGCCAGAACGACGACGGACAATAACAACACAATAACAACAACAACAACAACAACAACACAATAACAAGTCAGTCACTTTTATCATGAGCCCCCGGCTCGGGAGACTGGGCGACCACTACCCGTGTACCTGACGGTAAATAAATTATACCTAAATAAATTATACCTAGTTGTGCTGGATGAGAATCAGCTTGTTAGCTTGAAACTGAATATTGAGACTGTGACGTCTTTGTATACCTTTCAATACGATAATTTGATAGATTGCCCTATATATTTACAGTCCTTTGACAGGTACTCCAAACACTGTAATGCTGATTTTATTTTAGATTATATACCTCTTTTAGACTTCAGCTGTGACCAACAGCAAGGGAATGATATAATGGCCATGGCCATATTATTTTAGAAGATACATCTTTTCATCTTTGTTTTACCAGGAATTGAACTTAGGAAAAGGTGACTATTGAACAGTTTGACTTGGGGGGGGGGGGGGGGGGGAATATGAGTCTATAATTTTCATATATTTCACAGTTTGCTGTACTGTATTATGGTAGTATATGCCCTAACATACCCTCCATAAGACACCCATTATGAATGAAAAATATTTCCCATAAATTTATAACACTTTATATTTGTGCAAGTGGTCTCTTGTCTTTGGTGCATTTAGTCTCTTTATATGACAAGCATACATATTTCATAAAATAGTGTATAAAACACCCCCAACAAAACACTTTCAGTTTACTAGTTGACAAATAAGTGTTTTTTAATTTAAATGCCAGACAAGACTATCTTTGGTCACAATTGTGAATGCTGCCATCAGCAAATACACAGGGTCTATACTCTACTTGAATATCTGTAGTTGTTTGAAGATTCACACCAACCAGAAATTTGGCCTAGTTCTAAGAAACCAAAACTGACTGTTACTAATTTCATTGATTAATTTTACCACGAGGATAAAAATGTCATATAGTCTTTTACAGGGCCTGAACAATCGATGGAATTGATACTCGATGACAATCGATGGCAATCGATATCGATTAATCGATTGATATTGATAATCAATGGATAATCGATCGCGCAAGTTTTTGTGATTATCGATTGTCATCGATAATCGATGAGAATCGATCAATTAAATAACATCGATTTTCATCGATTAGCAATAGGAACGCCAATCGATGACAATCTATGAGGTGCGCCACTACTTTTGTGTGATTATCGATTGGTCATCATTTGACCGATGCCAATTGATGCCAATTGATGCCAATTAATTAATCGTAATCGATTGCCGTCGATTGATCAATTGGTTTTCCCATAATCGATTTCCATCGATTGTTCAGGCCCTGTCTTTTATGATGTTCAAGTCGTCTTCCTCATAGCCTTGATAGTCCTCGCCGGCAGTTTGAAAGGTTTTACGAAAAGGGGAAAACATTTGGATGCTCCAACATACTCCCACACAAGACGAATAAATTGCGTGTATAGGCCACAGCTCGGAGGAATCTATGGAAGTAAAACATGATCATGTAAATTTGCATGTTATTTTCCATTCGAAACACATCAACGGTGCATAAAAGCGTTTTGTGTCAACAAGCTACACAAATAGAACAAAGAGCATTACAAACCATTTTTCCATTTCTACTTTCCCAGATAATCTACTCCAAAGAATCTCCTCTTCCTCTTGGGCCACTTTAAAAAAAATATTCAGCAGCTTCTTGGCCGCTTCTTGTTCAGTGGCAATCGGCGGCGAGACTCTTTCGTCATATCAGTGTATGAGAAGAATTCCTCGCTGACTGAAACGAAACTTTCCTCTGAAGCTTCGAAAGATTTCACTAGAATACGCTGATATCACACATAATTAAGGTGCGGTTACACGGAGCACTTTTACCGCGGTAAATGACCCTTTAACCACAGGAACCTGCATTTAGTGCGTGTGACCGACATTTCCGAAGGTAAATTTCCCGTGGTGAATTTCCATGGATATGTCAAAAAGATCAGACGAAGCGTCCATTACATTTAACGTGGTAAGATGGAAGAGTGTTTTAACGCCCGAGGTACAAGAGCCAATCACGATGCTGATGAAGTTGTGATTAAATTTCCCACCAATGATTGCGTGAGATTTCTTTTTACCTCGGTAATCTTCGTAACGTGTGACCGCTGGTTAACACGGTATACTAAAACCCAAGTGTGAGGCACCACGGGATAATTTACCATGGTGTGTGTAACCGCACCCATAATTTGCGGACTTCGGAAAGACTAGAGATTTTGTATGAAAACTCAATGGAAAGTAGACGAATTCATGTTAAGTCTCTGACGTCATGATAAACAAATCTGCTGTTCAATTACGGGCTCATTAGGAACAAGTTTCAGCAATGGCGGGAATATTTTTGCTGGCTTTGGAGCCGGAAATTATTACCTTAGAAGGTTTGTTGTCGATGTTTTGTGGCAATAATTATTATACTCAGAAATTAACCCAACGTCATGTTCTGTAACAGAATAAAGCCATAAGAAATATGCAAAGTTTCGTCTCAGGGGCTCTTTAACAAGATTGCTTGTTGTTCAATTAACTAACAATTTAGGTGTGGTCATTGAGATCCCCATCCTAGACATGACCAATCGGAAGCCACATTTCATAGGAAACAAAATT
>OX421448.1:57383729-57393729 GCA_949126865.1 Montipora capitata
GTAGATCAATCTGGCAGCGTTCTTTTCACCATGTCTAAAAACACGTCCTCGGGCAATATCTCGTTGCCACAAAGTGCTCGCCTTCTTCAACGTCAAAGCTATAATGTTAGTGTCGATTGCTTTAACAACGCTGGACTGGCGTCCTCGTCGTCTTCTGTTTTCGAGGTAGATAACACGCCACCTGTCCCTAGTGGTCCTATCATAGTGGGTGTCTCACCCAATAACACGTCACAATATCAATCAGACACGGCTTCCATTGTAGCCACCTGGCCTCCATTTATCGAACTGGAGAGCGGGTTGCTAAACTACCAATTCGCTATCGGGACTCGACCCTATCAGCACGATGTTGTAAGCTTTAAAGACGTACATCTTGCAACACAGGTAACCAAGAGCGGCCTCAGTCTTTCTTACTACATCACAGTTGTCGCTACCAACCTTGTTGGTTTAAGGTCAAATTTGTCATCGCTTGGACTCGTAATAGACACCACGCCACCACAAGCTCCAAATGATTCCGTTCGTGATGGGGCCACTGCCCAAGACATCGATTATTTTTCGCCGACCATGGATCTTGCAGCACACTGGGAGGACATCACGGACCCAGAAAGCGGAATCCTGGAAAGCAAATACTGTCTCGGAACCAAACCTCGAGGTTGCCAGATAAAAACAACTACGAGAATTGGAGCTAATAAATCGTTTAGCTGTCCAGAATGTAACATTAACCCAGGAGAGCGAGTATTTGTGACAGTGCAAGCCACAAATGGAGCAGGCCTAACTGTTACGCGTAGCTCGAATGGAATTCTAATGGACATCAGTCCTCCACGCATTGGTGATGTCATTGATGGGAACCATGTGACCGGAGTGGATTACAACATTGTGCTTGAGAACTGGAATATTTCCATGTCCTGGTTTGGCACAGAGGACGATGAAAGTGGAGTTCAATCATGTACATGGAAAATAGAAAGCAGCGATGGAAGTAGGCTGCTTCAAATTGATGCCAGCAATAATTCGCCATACGGACAAAGAAGAGTGATTTCTCTCGCGCAAACTTACAAAGACAAGGGGTTTCTCGGGAACTTGACTTATCATAATGTGTTGACGTGTTGGAACAAAGCATCACTGAGAAGTACGGCTCGATCCAATGGCTTTCGAGTGAAATCCATCTGGCCCATTCCCGCGACCGTTCGAGATGGCGCAATAGAGGGTGCTGATTTCAACTACACAACTAACACTAGAGTGGCCAGTGCCAATTGGGACCCTTTCTTGGACGATGTCAGCGAACCAGTGATTGATTACCAGTGGGCAATAGGTACAGAACGTGGCAAAGACGACATATTGGGTTTTACAAGTGTGGGGTTGAGAACAAGTATTGAAAAAGACCTTGCACCCAATGCACCTGGTCTAGACATTCTGGTTGCCGGTCAGAAGTATTACTCCAGTTTAAAAGCATTCACGGCTAGTGGTTTAAACAGTATGGCAAGCTCCAATGGATTTATAGCTGACCCCAGTTCGCCGATTACAACAGAGATCGTAACAAGTCACGTGGTTACAGACCAAACAACACAAAGCATCGAAATTCGTTTTTCTTGGGACGGTGTGAAGGACTATGAAAGTAACATAAGGAGCAGCGAATACTGCTTAGCAACCACGCCCCGAACTTGCGTGAGTGGTTCCACAGCAGCAGGAGCCTTAACCTCTGGGACCATAGAGCCCTTTGTTCCTCATTTGGGTGAAGCGTATTATGTTACAGTATTTGTTCAAAATGGAGCTGCTCTGACCTCTGTGATGTCCTCGAAGAAGTTGATGTTTGATATTACTCCTCCTTCCCTTGGAATGGTAATCGATGGAGTTGAGCTTGACATTGACTTTACAGATTCCATGGACTCCTTAGAAATTTCGTGGAAGGGTTTCAAAGATGAGGAGTCTGGAATCTCCAGTTGCTCGTGGTCACTCATTGAACAGACTGCATCGGATAACAGTTCAGCTTTTGGAAATGATACTGTTGTGTTAACACAATCCGTGGGAATTAGTGGTAACCTGTCTCGCCAGAATCTCAGTCTTGTACCTGGCGCTAGGTACATCAACAAGATTACATGTACAAATGGCGATGGCTTCAGTAGCACATCCTCATCTGATGGCATTATTGTCGACGTAACACCACCCAGTCCCGGTCTCATCCACGATGGTTCTTCCCTTCAGTCTGATATTCAATACCAGTCATCAACAAGTGTAGTGGAGGCAGCGTGGGAACCGTTCGGTGATGGAGAAAGTGGTGTGGTCAAATATCGCTGGGGCATAGGAACGTCTCCGGACTTTACGGACTTGATGAATTTCGCAGATGTCGGCATAGCAACCACAGTAAGGAAGGACAATCTTACCCTAACTCACGGAAAACGATATTACGTTACAATAGAGGCTACGAATGGCGCCAGAATGACGTCACATGGATGGTCTGATGGGTTCCTTGTTGACGTTTCTCGTCCTGAGTTGACCGAGGTAAGAAATAGTTCTAGTCTCTAGTTTTTTTTTATTGCTCAGGGCGGGCTTTCAAGAGCGACTCAAGAAGAAGCAACAAACGCAAACTCAGATGCGTCATAATCATTAGTAGGATAAGTCACAAATTGAAGACGAGTTAATGCTTCCCGCGTATGTTGTGGGTGCTTACGGTTGTGGTTTTAGCGAAAAGCAGCCTTAAATCTCCTAAAGCAAGATGTTCGCTGTCATGAAACGAGCGCGAAAACATAGGCCTGGTTTACACAAACAGAAAGGCAGCCTATTTTACGTCTTGGTTCACGGGCAAGCATCTATCAATTGATCGATCAATCAGTCAGTCAGTCCGTTAATCAATCAATCAATCAATCAATGAATCAATCACTGCTTAGTTGCTTACCCACCCGGAATGATGATAGAGGAAATTACACAGTGGAAAAATGACACATTTCAGTTTAGAAAATTTGCCGGAGTGAAACGAGTGAAAGGATGGACTTCAACTGCACTTTAAGCCTTGAAACCAAGAAGAAAAAAAAAAAGAAGGCAAAAAAATAAAAATAAAAAAGTTTCAGTTTCTCACAGCATGCATTCAATGATAAAGAAATGTATATTTTTCTTTTTGATAAATAGATTGGCGCAGTTACCTTTATATCCACGGTATTGCTGTGCTGTCGGCTAACCTTACATTCTCTCTCCGAACCAAGATACCATTGAGATCAAACTGTAAAAGTAATTCATAGCTACAATCCTGGTCAAACGTTGTTGGGACACCTTTGTTTTCATGCACCAAAAAATGCTCGTAGGAAGTATGTGCTTATAACCTTATTTTCTGAATGTTCTCCCGGATTGCTATCAACATTGAAAGGGGGAGGGGGAACAGTATGATAGATGGTCTCAAGACATGTTCATTTTAGCTCGCGTCCCAAGACTCTTGTCCAGGATTGTGTATCATCGGAATTTCACCAAGTACCCGCTCAAAACTTTTTTCTTGAGAATTCTATGGGAGACTAACACTTCCTACCTTCTTTTTCATAAACCAACTCGTCTAGTGATCACTCTTCTTGTGTTTTCTTCTTTTCAGCTTTCACGCGGCCCGAGAATATGGCTTGTGCATGGAGACAGCCTAAAGGCATCGTGGAAATCACGTGATCCCGAAAGTGTGGTCTTTAAAACTGAATTCTGCGTTGGGACAGTAGCCGTTGGCTGTCAGCTTAAATCCATGACCGAACTTTCGTGGAATTCCACTGACGTGACTTGTGACGATTGCCCATTAAATCATCTCGGGGCATATTTCGTGACTGTCCGTGTTACCAATGGAGCTGGCTTGTTTACGCTATCAAGTACCGAGGAAATAAAAGTGGATTTGACGGCACCATTGCTTGGTGATGTAATCCCCGTTAATGAGGTCACGCAATGCGTCTCCAACTGTTTGTTAATTGCCAACGTGACATCTTTCGCAGACGACGAATCAGGTGTAAAGTGGTGCAGTTACGCGATTCGAAATAGCACTCACTTCATAACAAACTACACAAACATTGGATTAAACAAAACCATAGAAGCCGAAGGTTTACAGTTAGTCGCCGGGGAAAAGTACTGGGTAACTCTAAGATGTGAAAACAATGTTGGACTTGTCTCAGAGAAGGTGTCCACTGGACCAGTTCTTGTAGATGACACACCTCCAACAAAGGTAACAAAGCCCTGCGTTCTTTTAATTACGCTTAGTATATGTAATCGCATGGGCCCGAGGGTAATTAAGGATTAATTTCACTTGTATTTTCAAAGTTTTCCAAATTGCCCCCGTCGCGAATTTTATCACATAAAGGACAAAGTTATTGAGGGAAGCCAGTTCAATGCCACGACAAATGACAATCACCTTAACTAAACAATTGGTTCAATGAGCACTTTAGTTGTAAAATTACAGCAATAGTGCCGGGGTTTGCCCTGGGGTGGATGTTGAAGCCGATTTGATCGATTTGATCGGCGCATTACGGCACCAATTCAAAGTGGTGATGATCTAATCAGCCTTTTGGATACATTTGCATTCATAATATTGCTGAGCATGCCAAAACTCACCTCTTTGATACTTTGTAAATAATTCCCTGGCAGCGTAACGACCTAGGATAAACTTAGAAGTACATTTAAGAACGTTTTCAATAGTAGTTAAAAAGTTAGCCGCACCTTGAGCGAATATTACGCTGCTCTCGCTAACTCCAATATTCCAGCGTGCATTATATTCCGGAAACATAACTGTTTTCAGTAAATTGTCTTCAACGAATTTAAAGTTGTTAATCTCTCTTGCAGGGATCAGTCATAGTTAGTCCAGACCGTACGCATGACGTGTTTGGCATACACTCCAGCTGCCATCTTTTTAACAAAACACTGCGGGCTCACTGGTATGGTTTTAACGATGAAGAATCAGGGATCGACGGCTTTCGCATTGCAGTTGGAAAACAACCGAACACAACGGACGTTCTCCCATTTCAAGAAGTTGGCATTACAACCAATGTTACGCTATCGCAAAATAACGCAGCTGGACTGTTTGAGGGAGATATCGTTTACGTGACAGTTCAATCACGCAATCCCGCAGGACTGGTAACGCAAAGCACTTCTCCCCCCACAAGATTGATTTCAGCAGGCAACGATGCGTATCTGGCCGAAGGAGACTTTTTCTGCTTTAATGTGTAATTTTGATAATAAAAGCAGCAATTAAACTTAAAGCCAAAAGCTAAGCTACGTAGAAACAGCAGTAGCTGGATTTGTAATAAATCTTAGTAGGTCACATTTGTTTTCTCCCAGCCCTACCTCAAAAAATTCAAACAGGGCTATTGAAAACGTTTTTGGAAATTTAGTCTCTCCAACAGATAACTATAAGAGTAGTTTGAGATGCGCGTTTGAAAAAGATGTACATCATTTTTTTTCATATTAGAATTTGCCATTGTCTTAACAGCCAATGAATCTTTGGTTGGCACTTCAATAACAATGGGGTGACGTAACGATGAACTACAGTTCTGGGCCCGGTTGTTCGAAAGCCGATTAACTTAATCCAGGATTAGTGTAAACTTTTGTTTCATGTTTTCAACTTTTTGGTGAAAATTTCTTTCGTTTACTTTTGTTTTTCAAGATTGACTTCTTCTAATCTAAAGTTTTGCCAAATATCAGCGTTGAACAGCATTTAGGAGAAGAGAAATTAACTCTTTGGTTAATTTTTAATCTGGGATTAGCGTTAATCGGCTTTTGAACAACCGGGCCCTGAATTTATGACAGATCAGTGATTGGCTTGCAGTGACATTGTTAATGGAGTTACTGCTTTTCTCGTGTAAATCAGACTGTTCATATGCTAACTAGTTCGCATTAACCGCATAAGAAGTGAGTTTATCCATTTTCTTCAATTGTATTTGCAAGTAATCTCGTAATAAATGAAAACCTACCGGAAAATAGATTCAGCAAGTGAAATGCTACTACAGAGTAAAGAGGGGACTAAATGGAAACAATTGAACCATTCGAGCTAGGTCTACTGAAAACCCCAAAATCGCTTTTATCTAAAGACTAAGTTTCTGAACACCCAACAAAAAGCGAGTCTATCACTTAATCACCCTTTCTCCTGGCCGAACAACAATTCTCAGCTTTTGCCTGGTCCTTGAATGAAGTCAATTGCATGCTAACTGGACTCACTTCAGGGGGTTGTAATAACGAGGATACTTTAGGCTCGAATCCGAGCCGCTGATTGATTTCAGGAAATGAGCCGGCAGGGAGTATAACCGTACCCAACCGAGTGGCGGAGATCTAGCCTTTTGCGTACTGGGTGAGATCAACCCGGTCCCGTGTAGTGGCTTTGGTTTCGATTTCATGGGACTACAAGAAAATAACACATTGAAAGGTTCATTTCAGGGCGAATTCACCTTTGTTGCTGTAGGGGAGCGAGGATTTCATTCGAAACATCTCACTGTCTCTCAGTCTGGAATAAGTAGCGCGTGGATTAATTTCAACATCTTGCCAAAAATAATGTTCTTGAGGGAGAATATATAGTTTACATCATAGAAAGTGCGGCGTAAGGGGGTTTTATTCACGAGTTGTTTGTGTGAAAAACCCGAACGAGCGAGGTACGAGCGAGTGAGGATTTTGACACAAACAACGAGTGAATACAACCCCTTACGCCGCACTTTCTATGTCGTGCGCTGTTTATTACACATAAGACGAGAATTTTCATTGAAATAGTTTTCTTAACGCAAATTAGGCACAAAAACTCACTAACAATAGAACCAAATGCAAATTTAATTTAATTCAATAACAAAGAACGATTTGCACGAGATGCACGAGTGATTGGCTTGGAAAGGCCTTTACGCTATCGTTGATTGGTTATACTTCCACACGTGCAAGAGCTGTACTCATTATCATTTGCTGTATAGGCTTTTTTCACATCTGAAAATAAGGCGTATAGATTTGTACAAATGAGCTTTATGGAATAAAATTCTCATGCAATATGTTAAGTGTAATAAAAACAGAATCGCTCCATGTAAACAATTTGTAAAGTCGGCGATTCATAACCTTATATTAGATGGGAGGACGAGGCCGAGGCCGAGTTTTCCGTTCTGAGCACGCGCACTTCGAAAAATGTCGGCCTCCAAACCTTATGCGCATGCTCATTACGGAAAACTCGTACTCGTAGTAGCCCTCTTCCTCCAATTTCAAGGTCCCTATTATTTCAACCGGTTTGTTTATTTACAGATAAGCAACCGCTTATTCTCAGGGTAAACTTGTGTTTTTTGAAGTCCACACAACTCTAATTCGCAATGAAAAATTACAAAAAACTTCCAAATCACGTATACAATGATAAAATTCCCTGCACGCTTTATCGGAGAAAGCAGCGAGTTCAGGATACACGTAACAACATTTGCAATAAATGTTGCTTCCGTTTGATCCACGTTCATTGTAAGAAAAAAAGCAACTCGTATTCACAAGTGACTTTTTCATAATTCTTGCTTGAAGCCTTCCTCCCTTTAGTATTGTCCTAACATTCTGAATTTTGAGAACCGATTTGCCAAAAAGTCAGTGAATCTTTGATGGCAAAGTCAAACGATGAAAGATCGATGAAGCCGGCATGAGCTGCTTGAGGCCTCTTTCGTGAAATCGAGTATATACCCAAAAGGACGTGCACGTGCTATTCACTAAAACGACTGGCGTACTAACCGGCAGAAAGAACAAAATCAACAGTATTTAAATGCAACAGCTTTTATTTAGCAAACCTACCAGCTTATTGATGCTTTCCAATATAACAAGTCTGAACCCGAAATACTAATACAATGCCGGTCTAGTAATTGAATATAAACGTGTGCGTTGCCTCAATATGAAACTCGCTGAGGTCTTATACGGTTTTGTGAAAGATTAATTTCATGCAATATCATTTTGATGTTAAAAAGAGTCAAAATGAACGTCGTTTTGATCAAAAGGGTGCACTTGACTCGTCAAAAGAGGGCAAATTGATCCAGGACAGATCATTCTCAAAGTGCTTTAAAATGGAGAGAAACGCGAGTTTGAATTATTCGACATAATTTCAGAAGTGTACTCAAGGTCTACGTCTTCATCAAAGCTCTACCAAATGAGTAAGATCGAAACCAAACCCGAAAAAAAGTATTTTCCTACTTCCCCGCCTAGCGTTCGCGAGCGGGATCGCGGAAACACACCCGCCGGTGGGTGTCTAGAATTTACTTCCCAACTATCAACTTTTTGTTGTCAAAAAGGCATATTTCTAGTTTCAAATGATTACCTATTGTACGCTTATGAGCTCATGAAGTAATTAGGCTGGCTCTATGCTTGCTACAATGCGGTTTAAATGTGATGTGAATGTGACTCGGCTGTCACTCATTTTTCTTTTTCAGATTCGGCATCATCCGAAGTGTGGGCACCTTCGTTGACGTAAAAGATGGGCTTAAAGGTGTTAAACCCCAGCTCTCCCTCATTGTCTGTCAAATCAGGTGTATCGTGGGTCTTTTTGCGTTGTCTATGAAAGGAGAAAGACAAACGTTTCTTAAGTAGGTGGCACAAGAAACGGAAATGAGGTAAAAAAAAATACAGGCTTCATCATGAAGAAAACTGACAAATAATTTAACTTCTCTCATACATTTTTTTTTCTTTTTTGTTTAAGTCATTAAAGAAATAGCTTCCATTTTTTCTTCAGATTTTGAAACTGTGTTTGCTTAACACCTGAATGGCAAAATTTGGAGCTTTGATTTTTTACCAGACTGTTTACTTTGAGTGCAAGTTCACGGTCCGCCATTACTCGCGTTAAAACCTCAGAGGGTTGGATATAGTTAAAAGTGACGTCATTTACTCACTAGCTTAAACAGTTCCAGCGTGTAAATGCAGCTTATTATATAAACAAAACACGAGTTTCAGTGTCTGAATGTCCGCAACTCCCGTGCATATTAATTCAGCAGCGTACACACCTCAAACTTGATGACGTCATTTTCTCCTCGATCCAGGGGCCCGTTTCTCGAAAGTCCCGAAAACTTTTCGGGCCCGACATTCCATTTGTGAAATTGCCAACGGCTTGTTTTGGAAAGCCGATCCTTTAACATGTTTTCAAGGTAACAAAAAGAAAGATTACTGTGAAGTTTGACGACTTAAATCCTCTCCGTTCTTGAGATACTCAGAGAATTATGACAACCGAAAATGGCCCGTAAAATTTCGGGACTTTCGAGAAACCGGCCCCAGGTCTCTTAAGATGCTAAAGTTAGTAATGGCGGACCATTAAATTCCAGTTAGAATAAAAAGGTGTCTTTGAAATCAAGACTTAAAACTTGGGTCACTTTATAGTTTTGAAAGTCCAAAGAAAAAGAATAATTGATTTCTTGGTTATATATGTAGTAGCACTTTTAACTGTCTATCTTAGGTGTAACACAAATTAAATTGATACAGGTTTCGAATACGAAAATTATACGACGTTTCGTAACTATTTTCGTGATGGTATTTCACTTCCCAAGTCCAGAAGACTATACATCAAATCAAATTAAAGTAGAACAAATGAATCGTTAAATGTTTGGCAAAAGCGGAAGAACCAGTAGAGAATAAACAAACTCATCCAACATGACGCTGAATTAATCCACAGGGAATCGCACCCGGGACCGTGAGTGAAAGATGATGCTCTCACAACTGCCTATGTAATTCTGTTAATTTTTCCCATGTTAGCTCAGTGCCTTGTTCAGTTTGCTACAGCCAGTACTCATCTCTTTATTAAAACAAAATTATATACTTTTCTGCTTGTTGCAATTAATAATGATTCTCGGCTATTGTTTTCGTTTCAAAACTTCAGCTAGTTACCGGAATTCTTTCTTTTTTGAGCTCCGACTCTTTTTCATGTCTCCTGCACTAAGGTCATCAAAGTCGTCCTCTCCGGAGCTCACGTGTATAGGGTTGGAAAACCCCTTGACTGGTTTAAAGGTTCCAGACTTCATAAAAGACGTTTCCTGCTCCCGTTCATCATCATTGCTCGCTGGAGTTACATCAACTTTGGGAC
>OX421448.1:57398729-57401229 GCA_949126865.1 Montipora capitata
CAATCAGTCAATGAGACTCAGTCAATACAGCAATAATATATTGATTAAGCCTAAGCCCTCGTTTCAGTGATTAAGCCTAAGCTTTCATTTTATGGGTTAGGGTAACTGCACTAACTCATTGACTCATTGATTCTTGACTCATTGACTCATTGACTCATAAATACTTGATACTCCATTCCTTTTGACCAGCTCTTCTTGTTCTATCACCAATAATGAAACAGAACTGAAGTCAAGCACACCCGCATCTACGGTAGACATTTTGACCGCTATTCCATTTGAATTTTAATAATTTTTAAGACGCCGGCAGGCGACCGGCCAGCGGCGAATCATTTCCCGCCTAAAGCCAAAAGAACGCATATTCTGCCTATTCCGTGTGGACCGTATTCCGGTCATTCCTTTCATTCTGCTATCTGCGGCAGAATGAGCGGAATAATATTCAGTTCATTCCGAAAACAGAATAGATCCCAAAAAAAAAAAAACACAAACACAAACACGGTCTATTCCGTGCATTCCTATTCCGGATTAGTACCAAAAGAACGCTAACCCCTGGTCTACAAATAACACGAAGCTGAACGTGATCAAGATACAGACTGAACTCTCTCGTCCGATAGTTTTCTTTGAACTCAGTCCTACCTTATCTGATTCAAATTGCTCTTACGAAGGTCTAACGCTTAAAAAGCCAGGTTTTCTTTATCTCCTTACAGTTGTATCAACTGAATTGATTGATACAGCCATTCCCGTTAAAGCTAATCGTTTGTACTTACTTACTTACTTACTTACTTACTTACTTACTTACTTACTTACTTACTTACTTACTTACTACACATTTAGCAAATTTCCTACTTTCTGTGTGTCTTTTTTCAACGCAAGCGTTGGTACAAAACCATATTAATTAAAAATTTAAAAAAAGAGTCGAATTTGATTTGCACGTAAATTTAAAATCATGTTCATTTACTTGTTTTGAAACCGAGGCAAATTTTAATTCAGAGCTAAATAAGCTATTCCAAGCCTTTCACGCCCAAGTTAATGAAGCATGCAATTTGAAGACAGACACCATGAAGGAGATGTATACTAAATTATAGGGCCTTTTCAAGAGTGCTCAATAGAGCCAATACACAAAATATCCTCTCCCAAGGCGTTTCGTTCCTGGCAACAAAGAGTCGATACCACTCTGCTTGCTGGTGCTGAGGAACGGCTGCTCTTTTCCCACGATAGTTAATTATTAAATATAGAGTACTCAAAATGCGTGGAAAGGTCATCAGACCATAGGCAGCCCAAGCTCGCGTCACTACAGACAGCCGTTGAAAATTTAAACGCGTTATAAGACTTTGTATGGGAAATAAAATACAGTCGATTATAAAGCCTAAAAAAATGCTCAATTTAACGTTCCTTCAATAAAATGAATCAAAATGACTCACCTCTGCTGTATTCTTGTGCCTTTTGGAGTTCATTTCACAGTTTCGCGAAGTCCGTAACAGCTCCATGGTTACGAGAAGCCGCTGTGTGGATGGGGTAAGTGTTGTAATGACTGTACCTCATCGGGTGGAGTTAATTTGACCTCGGACCCAAGCTCCGTGTCTCGTGCGGCGATCATAAGCAGTTAAATTCATCAGCTATCGTGGAAATCGAAGCAGAAAATGCTCATTTCCAGCCAAGTGCGTGGGGATTTTTGACTACGAAACATTCATGGAGGTTCGCAAATGATGTGGCTTTAGCTTGGCGTGAAAAAATCTTGGCTGGGATGGATTTTCGAGTTGCAAACCGCCTCTGAGCTGACAACGGTCGAAATCTTAGTGTGCAGCCTTGACTTCGTCTCAGAAAATTGAAAACACGGACTTCGCGAAACTGTGAAATGAACTCCAAAAGGCACAAGAATACAGCCGAGGTGAGTCATTTTGATTCATTTTATTGAAGGAACGTTAAATTGAGCATTTTTTAGGCTTTATAATCGACTGTATTTTATTTCCCATACAAAGTCTTATAACGCGTTTAAATTCTCAACGGCTCTCTGTAGTGAGGCGAGCTTGGGCTGCCTATGATCAGACATGACATACTAGATTTCCAAAACACTTTGTCGTTGAACTCGTGAATGCATCAACAACAACAACAACAACAATTTATTCAGGTATTTCCATTTTTAAACATGGCATTGCCTATCAAATTATGCAAATTAAATGTAAATTACTAACCTATTTAATTAAAATGCTATTACTAATCTATTTAATTAAAATTTTTAGCCTTGATATGGCGGAGTTGATTGAAAGTCTCCTGTAAAGAAAGCGTTAGGCACTCACCCCTTGGTATTCTCTTGGGCAGGACGCATCCTCCCGAGATCGTCCGAATCCAGTCCGCTAGTATTGATTCCTTTTTTGGTTCTCGTGTGTGCGGACTCTGTGGATCTGCAAGCATCAGGCCTACGCAAAAACAACCCTCAGCAAAGAAATTGTGAATTACTCGAGAGGTCGTGGGTTCATTTCCCACCCTTGTCAGTCTACTAGTT
>OX421448.1:57406229-57441229 GCA_949126865.1 Montipora capitata
ATAGATATCAATCTAATAAGTAGAAAGAAAAAAAATGGAAAAAAAGTAATAAATCGCGGACTACATTGATACTAACAAGAGCAGGCTTTTAGAATATTTACACGGCGACACTTGGGACAAATAATCTTGAAAGAACGTGCATTGTCGCCATCAAAAACATACTGTTAGGAATCCCAACTGGCTGGTGGCAAACCAGTTGGCTATTTACAAGTGCAGCAGGGAAGTTGAACCAGGAACTACCAGTATCAAATTCAACGAGTGGTCAGAGCGGGTCTTGAACCCAGGATCTCCGGATCTCAAGGCCAGCGCCGTAACCACTGGGCCACACTGCCTCATCATAATCTCATCATTATCTTGTCCTTTTCGCTCTGAGGGAAATAGGGCCTTGGCACTGTGTTTAGCCCCTAATATTCAATCTCTTGGCGAGTAAGTCGAACAGTCATCCAGTCATTCATAAAGCTAAATAGTTTAGTCAATCGTTCACTTGCGATTGACTGCACTATATCTGTGCAATATACATGTACCTACTGGTCGGTTGTCATTCGTTTGTTCCTGAGTTCGTTCTTCGGTCTGTCTGTCCCTATCATCCCTCTTTCCAATCACTCATTCAATCAGTCAGTCAGTCAATCAGTCAGTCAATCAGTCAGTCAGTCAGTCAATCAGTCAGTCAGTCAGCCAGTCAGTCAGTCAGTCAGTCAGTCAGTGGACCAAGAAGTGGTCGGTGGGTCCCTCAATCGTCAGCGACAAAAACAAACCTTTGGTTTTGTAACTTCAGGATTGCTGACTGGGCCCTCTTCCGTCTCATTTTGGTTCAACGTATCATCATCCAAGCTGAAAGACCTCAGCTTTACTTCCCCTTCTACTGCGCCTTGAGGAACAGTCAATGTGCCGTATGTCTGCCCAACTCCTCCATCCTTACGCGACCCGTCTTCTTTGACATTTACAGTATCGAAGAAAAACGAGGCGGACGATTCATTATCGAAGACGTATTCCGACTTGCCGACAACGATGCCATTAGAGGACAATTGCTCAGAAAGTAAACCAGCCCCATTTGTAGCTCGCACGATGGCGAAATATTTCTTTCCTATACCGAGGGCGTTATCTTTGAACTTAGCTAACCAAATTGTGGTATTAGTGACCTCTTCGAAGTCCTTTACATCGCTCAGACCAGGTGCAGTTCCCCAGGCTATTTCGTATGACGTCACATCACTCTCTGGGTCTCTTGCAGCAAAATAGGTGAAGATGATGTCAACAAAGACCTACAAAGGAGATACAAGGTGAAATATAATTGTGGACTATGTTTTGGCGGAATGGGCCCTAGAGCAACGTTTTTTGCTCACACAATGCTCACTCGACGAAGAAATGGGAGTGGTAAGCATTCAAGAAATGAAGAGAACAAGGGCTTCTTTATTCATCGAGATTTTCTTTATTACAATGCTTTGAAATAAAATTGGCAGATATCAGCCTGCAACTGCGTTCCCAAGGGCCAACAAATTTCCCGATAAATTTAAAAATGGCAGTTCAAGGGTTGATGGGTGGCTAATGACACCTTGAGTGAATTAAAGCTGGAGAGACAATACGAAGATAGGAAAGTGAAAATGATGTAATGAGAAATCTAAGCAAGGGCAGTCGGACCTCCGGCTCTGCGACAACCTCTCGTGAACATCGACCTGGACGACGACCCTCAGAAAAAATTTAGCGTTTTAACACAACTAGTCGTTTTGTTGATAAGTTCATCAAAATTTCCAATCGCTGTATTTAGACACTTGTAAAGCGACCTAAAAAAATAGTGCTCGACATTGTTGGGTGTTCACTTCTTTGTGGTTTGATTCTAAAGCCAGAAATAAAACCAATCCTTACCTGGAAGTCCATATCTGGCCCCATGATCCCATCTCTGACATATTCCATTACAGGTGGAGTAGTGTCTATGGTAACACCATCACTGTGAGTGGCTGAACATCGGCGGGCTCCATTGCAGGTAACAACTGTGATGTAATAAGAATCCCCATGATGAAAATTAAGTCCATAGTGACTTCCGTTTGGCCTCATTCCTGTGCTCTCACACTCTCGGATGTCATCTCTCATTGGCTGAGTTCCCACACACCAGAAATACTCCACTATGTCACTTTCCCTGTCTAGGAAGTCAATCCACCTGGCGTGGATCTCATGAGTGTCATTGGTGAAGTCAATATCACTGTCTCTAAAGCTCCGAGTGGAGCACTGACTGTCTTCGCTAAAGGTCGTATTCTCCGAACAGTTTGTATTCGGGTCGCTGCCAATTCCATCGAAAACGATGCCAACCTCAGGAGCTGTCAAGTCAATGACGAAAGAATCCGAGAATGAACTCGTTGATTGATCCGCTCGTGTCGTCTCAAGAAATACAACAGTATAGAGGTTCTCTGAGCCATGGATAAAGAACGAGTCATTCATTAGGTGGATGTCCAGTCCATTGGTTTCATTGTCCACCGTCGATGTCGAAAGGCAAGAGACAGAATCGCATATACTCGATGTAAAACTAAACGGGTCATCGCTTTGTGGCACTGAGCACTTCGTTTCTTGGCAAGATGAACACATGTCTACAAAACCGCCAAAAGACTTTCGGCCTTCCTTGCAAGGCACACATTGTGCGGAACCAAAACCATTTATTTGAGATACTCTTACACGATAGTGATCAATGGGGCAATAAGTTGCCATATACACTCGTCCAGTACCAAATGCCTCTTCTTGCCCAGGCCAAGTAAGGACACTGGGAGTGCCGAATAAGATTGTATCCTCCGAAAAGGAGACAGATGCTTGAGGAAGACCATCATCCATTCTCAGTCCACTCTCTCGAGATATAGCTCTTCCAAGCTTAACGCACTGGCCCTCTTCATACTTAGTATAGATTCCTTGGAAACCGAAAAGTTGAACCCCGTCTCGTCCTTCCAATGTCTGCATACCCAAGGCAGCAACAAAACCTCCATTGCGGGCATTGACGTCGAGAGATCCGCTCAAGAACTCGTATGGTGCAACAGCGAGAAAGTTGCATTCTTCGTGGTAGGACTGGGTTGTGGGATTTAGTTGAAGAATTTTAGCTGACCTTGAGTCTTTCGATAGCACCACAAGTGCATTAGTCTCGGTAAGATAAATAGACAGAGGGCCAGTGAAGTTTTGATTCTCATCAAAGCAAATGGTTTGCATCAGAGAAGTTGAGTAAATATAGTAAACCGAGATGCACGAGTTTTTCCTTTCCCCTTCTACTACCGCCAGGAGGTGCTCGTTTAAAGACAACGAATGCCCGAAGTTCGGATCCTTCTTATCTACCCCAAGGGCTTCCACAAATGTCCAGACTTCATTATTTTTCTGGAATATACCCACAACGCTAGCATTCGTGGTCAGATTAGTTGCGGTAATTGTTAAAACGTTCCTATGGATGGAAATGACCTGACTTAGTACGTCTGCCCACGTGTCATCAGCGTAGCAAGCAGCAACTGACACATTCTTGCATTTTGTAAAAACGGCATTCTTTGTCAACTGGATATCGCCACGAGAATCCGTCCTGCTAACATAAAGGTGTGCTTTCCCACTTGAGGAGAACACCATATGGTTGTTATGTGATACTACTTTTATGGGCTTTTCAATGGAGCCACCAATGTCATCACGCATGGTTAAGTGCTTCGCACTTCGATTTTTAAGGGGTAAGGCAAATGCTCTTTCAGCTGATGAGACAGCTAAATAGCCATTTGGCAAATGGACGAGAGAGCTGCCAAACCTTTCGGACGGTAAAGTGGTTTTAAAGTGCGTGTCAGTGAACACAGTTTGTTGGTCTACCGGGCATTTAGCACAGCAGGGTCCATCGGGATCGGCAAACCCTGGAAGTACTCTCATTATTCTCGAGTCTTCAGTGGTATTGCTTTCGTTCTTGTCCGATGTGACTCTTTGCACAATGATCTTAAGTTCCACACTGGGGCTGAAAAGATTGTGATCCAGTAAAAAGGCTGTTCTGTTGCTGGTTTGGTTAGAGCTGCCGCTGACGATTATCTTTACGTCCTCTGGAGAAGATACGTACTTGACATCATCGTCTAATGCACTTCTGTTAACTTCTGGTAGCGATAAGTTTGGAAACCATCGTAAGTGTTCCTGTTCTGCGGCCAAATCGTGGAGCTTTAAGCTCCTCTTTAAAGGCGCTGAAGGTTCGATTCTTAGTCCATCGCTAGCAGCCTCAGTGAAAATGCCACCCTCGTTCCAGATCCTTACAATACCTCGGTAACGTTCCCATGGTTCCGTGGGCACACTACGGATGGTAACATTTCGTTGCCAAGACAACACATCCATGAAATCATGCACGATCGGTTCCCCGTTCCAGGACTTGTCCGTGAGAAGTTGTGGCACCGAAATGTTTGACGAAGACTGTGTGACGGCTACTTTAATACGCAAGCGTGAATTGTCGTTAATCGCTTGTCCGATGATTTCCCAGCGAAGGGATAAAGCTTGCATCATTGCTTCCCAGTCTATATCTGTCAGATCACTTGCGTTCACGCTGGGAATGTCAGTGACCTCCAAAATCTTCGGTGCTACAGAGATGACTCTGCATTTCTCGGACACCACACAAGTTTTAAGACCAGCTCCGTTTACAGCAAAGACAGTAGCATAAAGCAACGTACCCGACGCAAGTCTCTTGACTATTGCTGCGCCTTTTGGTTTCAATCCGACGGATTTCAAGGTTAAGACGTCACATTGTGCCTTTGATGTCCCAACGCACCAATCATACCGCTCCAGACTGCTTTCTAGGTCTTCAAACTCATCCCAGTTGGAGGTCAAAAGCTCCTCTGAGCAACTGAAGCGAACTCGAGAGCTGGTTTTTATCGAGTGTCCAGAAAGCTCCTCTTCACGTCGGGAATTCCCTGGGGTGATT
The DNA here is from genome assembly GCA_949126865.1 of Montipora capitata. Classification (NCBI taxonomy): domain Eukaryota; kingdom Metazoa; phylum Cnidaria; class Anthozoa; order Scleractinia; family Acroporidae; genus Montipora; species Montipora capitata. The sequence continues at coordinate 57,411,124 of OX421448.1, forward strand.
TCCGGATTTTGTGTCGAGTTACTGGACAAGTTTTCGGTATCTTTGAACGAAGGAGGTGTTGAGTCTATCAAGATCCGGTTAGAGGTCGTTTCCGATGACAGCCCTACGTGATTAGTTCCTTGCACGACGGCGTAATATGATTCTCCATGGAAGAGCTGAAGAGGACTCACAGTTACGCTTGTATTGAGGCCAACGTTAATGAAGGGAGTCATACTGCAGTTGTCCGGAATTGTACTGAAACATACTTGATATTGCGAGATGCCACTTTCAGGTTCAATGAAGTCATTCCACCTAGGAGAAAAGAAAAGGTCATTTAAGGCTGTGAGGTTAGCACATAAGAGAAGAGGCCGATATTAACTGAATAAGATACTTAGCGTAAATTGACCAATTTATCCCTCCTTTGTGGAATATGATGAATTCTTACGCCATATGTGGATTAAATTTGTTGGTTCTCTACTCTGCATTGAGAAGTTTTCACCAGCAATAAATTTGATTTCCCTTAATTTCATTTCATTTCGTATCAGGCCGTATGTAGGATAACTATTTGGAGAAAGCGCTCTTCCTCTCTAAATAATACTTGCATCCTCGTCGTTAAAGGCACGATTGTACGAAATAGACCCGTCTCTCGCGCTCTCCGTTGACGGGCTACTGTCTCAAATATAGATAAACACCAATTGGGCTTACAGAAAACTAGCTTTTAATCTAACTTTGAATATTTTTGCCAATCCGAATGTTTCCTCAACTAACTCACTCGTTTGAAAATCTTGAAATTTTTTCACGCTGACACCAATCAACCATTTTTTTACAATTTTGTGTAAAAACGCAATCTTTGAGAAAATCTTGAAAGCTGTTATGAAAGATATTGATCAACTATCTGTCTGGATTATGTTCTGAGGAAGGTATTGGATTCAAGAAAAAGGCCTTGGTTTCACTCTGACCAAAACGAAGAGCTAGCTGCCTCATCGAGCCGTTAAAATTATGGACGCTGACTACGCAGATGATTCTGCTGTTTTCTCAGACTAATGAAGGATGCAACAACTCCCCTCATAATCGAAGAGAGAGCAAGCGGAGTCGGGAAGTCGGCCTATTCATCAATGCTAAAAAGACTGAATTCATCAGCCTCAACCAAGATAGAAGTAATGGCATCGAGGATCTCAATGGAAATTCCATCAAATCCGTTGATGACTTTAAATACCTTGGTAGTCTCATTGTCTCCACTAGTGGAGATATTGAAATCAGACTTGGAAAGGCATGGGGAGGATAGGAGAGGAGCTACAGGTTGTAGAAAAAGTAGCTGCCCAAATACAAACAAAATACATCTCAGAAACCAACAGGCTACTGTATGCCACTGCTGTAGTAGTGACTGAAATACTGGCAAGAAGAAAGCAACCAAAGAACCATGGTAGAAAAGACGGCTACAAGGACAGGTGGATCAGCTGCGAAAAAACCTCAGCCGACTAGAGCAAGTCTGTAAAAAATGAGTGCAGTAGGTTGAGAATCAGGAATCAGTTGTGGAGAGAGTACAAAATAGAAATCAAGGGGAAAGCAGTTTTACAAAGAACTTGATGACCCACAGGGAAGTGACCAACCGACTCCTGATGCTAATGAAGTCAGAGAGTTTTGGACTAATATTTGGGACCGGCCAGTGGAACACAGAAGAGATGCTGGTTGGTTAAATGACCTAAAGGGACAGACCCAGGTAGAACTACAAGATGATCTAACCATTGATATTGAAAAGCTACCAGCAATTTTAAGGAAGATCGCAAACTGGAAGGCTCCCCGCCCCGATAACGTACAAGGATTCTGCTTGAAGAGCATGAAGAAACTACATCAACGGATGGCGTGGTAGCTGCAAGAATGCCTTGATGGCAGGAGCATTCCCGAATGGATGACGAAAGGGAATGCTGTGGGAAACTACTGGCCAATAACATTCTTACCAATAATGTGGAAAGTACTCACAGGGATCATAGCAGAGGATTTTTACCAACATCTCCACCAGAGCTCATTGTTAACAGATGAGCAGAAAGATTGCCGAAAGGAGAGCAGAGGAACCAAGGACCAACTGGTTATAGATAGAGCAATACTTTGTGACTGCAAGAAGGGGAAAACCAACTAAGCAATCGCTTGGATCGATTATTATAAGGCGTATGACTCTGTCCCCCATTCCTGGTTATTGGAAACACTTGATCTTGTAGGGAATACAGCTAACATCAAACGGCTAATGAGGGAAAAGATGGAGTCCTTGAAAACACAACTAACGGCATGTGGTAAGGACCTTGGTGAACTGTCCATCAAGAGAGAAATATTCCAGGGGGATTCCTTATCTCCTTTGTTATTTGTGATTGCAATGCTACCTCTCGGAAGTGTACTGAACGAATCATCGGCAGGCTACCAACTCATTAAGGAAGAGGGAAAGATAACCCATTTACTGTTTATGGACGACCTGAAATTATATGGAATGAATGAGAAGGAAATTAACTCAGTTTTACATACTGTCCAGGTGTTCAGCAGTGACATTGGTATGGATTTTGGTGCGATATGATGGGCGTTCAAGAGAGAGACAGAGGACCTATCTGGTGTTTCCTGGAATTGAATATGAACTGGTAAACTACTGAAGAAGGAGACAGAAGGGCTTATTGTTGCCGCGCAAGACCAGGCATTAAGAACAAACGCCGTAAAAGCCAGAATCGAAAAGTAAAATGTATCATCCATGCAATGCAGAATGTGTGGTAGTCACGATGAAACTGTGCAGCATATTTTGTGTAGTTTCCCCAAGCTTGCACAGACAGAATATAAAAAGAGATATGATGTTGTTGAAATTCATTGGGAGTCGTGCAAGGAATATGGAGTTGAGTGCAGTGACAAATGGTATGAGCATTCCCCCAAAAGCGTAGAAGAGAATGAGGAAGTAAAACTGTTGTTGGACTTTACTATCCAAACAGACCGTGAAATCCATCACAAGAGGCCAGATATTGTAATTCAGATCAAAAGGAGGCAAAGGAAATAAGCATTGTGGACATAGCTGTTCCCGAAGATAGCAACGTACTGCAGAAAGAAACTGAAAAGTATGAAAAGTACCAAGACCTTGCAAGAGAGATTAAAAGGATCTGGAAATCAAGGACAAAAGTGGTGCCAGTGGTGCTAGGTGCATTGGGTTCAGTGTAAAACAAGCTGACAGGCCCCTTGGAGCAACTAGAAATAAAGGACCGAACAAAAACGATGCAAAAAGTTGGCACTCCTTGGATCGGCACATATCCTCAGGAAGTCTGAGGTGGGGAGAAAAATTCCGTGCTTAATTCTACATAATAGTAATAATAATAATAATAATAATAATAATAATAATAATAATAATAATAATAATAATAAGGATGATGACGATGATGAAAACAGCGGGCCAATTCAATTGGGACCTATGACAATCCAAGGTTGCTTACCTGACGGTCAACTTGGTCAAGTCTGATTGATATTCAACAAGCTCGGCGCCAGATCCCATTCGTGCTTGACTGGCCGTGGGAGGAGTAAAATCAACGGTGAAGCCGTCAGATGAAGCCTTGGTGACAAGTCCGGCAAAGGAGATTGCTTTTACAATTATAAGATATTGAGCACCGCTTTCAAGATCTAATCCTGTCAAAGTAAAAGACATTCCAATATCACAACAAATTCTCAAAGAGAATTCGTTGTGATATTGGAATGTCCTATTTCCCTGGCAGCATAGTTTTCACAGGAAAGATGTCGGAACCAGAATTATTACTTTTTCAGGTAAAAGGTCCATTGTCACCCAAAAGCCATTCCGCGCTTATGTTGTTGTTTTGAAATAGTTCCAGCGTTTTGATCGCGTGATTTTCGGATTTTCCGTCTGTGTGCGAAATTCAACGCATTGCGCAATGCCTTTGGGTGAAAATGGGCCTTTAACTTCCGTAGAAAGAAGCAGGTTTTGGCCTCAATGTCACTAGGATTAGCGTTGATGGGGTCCTGAAAAGCTCAGCCGTTAATTTACATTGAAATGTCAGGCGATGTGTGTGTTCAAAATTTAAAGCGTTCGAAACAAAGTTATTTCAGTTGTGTCGCTGTTACGGCTCATATTGGCGTTTTACGGGTTTTGAGCTTGGCATTTATCTTGTTATTCTCAGACCTTACAAACCTTCAAAATGCCACTAAAAGTCATTTACAACCAGAAGATTGACAAAGTAAAAGAACTGAGGGAATTTAGTGAGATTGTTTTTATTGGACTGCGTACGCTATTCAGTCCATTCAGGCATGCGCTACAACTGAAATACTACAAACCTTAACACAATATTTGCAATCAGAAAACAATGCGAACTTATAAATAAATCTCCTCAAAGGAGGGGACTCCACCTTGCCTTTACTTTGGCCGATATTTCCCCGAGAAGTGGATCTTCAAGATATTACACTTCGGACGTGCACGGATGAAATTCTGATTTTAATATTGTATGGTAAGAAATGAAATAAGAATAGGATTTCCAGTTTAAAATCACGAATGGATAGCCGGAGACAGGTTCTATCGAATATTAAATGCCCTCGCAGGCTTTTGGCCAAACCCGAGGAGGCAAGCTTGAAGTCCCCGCGTAAAAAGGGTAAATGCAGGATAAATTGATAGATGTCTTGTAGGGAAATCAATCTCGATTTGTTCAAACGGGCGTGCAAGGTGGTATCGGTAGTGCTTAAACTTGGGCGCAAGTGGTATTGGTATTGTTCTACATGACCAAGGTGTTTTAGGACTCACGAAGTAGAAACTCGCAAGGAGAACCAAGGTGCTGTTCGGTTTAGCCATTGACAAATCAAAAATTGAAGCAGGTCTGATACAAATCGAGTTGCCTGGCTCAGTTTTGATTTTGTCCGGACACAAATCAGAAACAGGGGCGACATGTTCAGCATATAATTTAAACGTATCTCAATTGCCTTTTTCATACTATCTTAGGCGGATGGTGTTCGTTAGCATCGTAAGAAGCAGTTGGACATGTCCTCGCACAGGGTAATGTAGTGAGAATTTCAAATTCTATCAACATACAAACTAAGGTAACTCCTCTACCCTACCCCCTACCCCTCAAGCTTTCATCAAGGTAAAGTGTGCAAAAAAACCTGCAAAAAGGTACCTGTAATGGTTATGTTAGTAGCTTGCCCTATTCCGCTGAAAGGCTGTGGACACCACGACGAGTTCCTAGCATTGCATAAAGCAACTTCGTACCACGCAATTCCAGACTCGAAGTCCTCAAATCCAAACCATCGTGCGTTCACATCAGCCTCGCCGTCCAGATAGTCAACATCTAAACCAATTCCATCCATCACCGATCCCGAAATTGGAGGTGTGTCGTCAACATTTACGCCATTTGATGTAAGTGAAGTCGTCAAACCAGCGCTGTTTGTCGCGTTAACAGTTACGAAAAAACGTTGACCATTTTTAATCGGCTGAGCGAGAACTTGGAGAGCCGAAGTACTGGTTGGGGTTAAGGATCTTTCTTCGACCAGGTCGCAAGAACCAGGTGATGAACCTGAGCACCAGGTAATTTGCACCACGTCGCTTTCCAGATCTTCAAACGCAGTCCAGTGAGCTGATATATTGTATCTACTTTGTTGGAAGTCAATGTCTTCGCCTTCTACAAGGCCGTCAAGAATTTGTCCGCCATTAGTTGGTGCTAAAATAAATTAAATAATATTCATCGGGTTTTCATTGGTTCATTGGCCTATTGTCACTACCAATCATTGTTCCAACAAAAAACGGCCAAATCAAAACACGTCAAACCCCTTAAATAATTGTTTTTTTTTTATTAAGTAAACGCTACTAAGAGAGCACCAGAAAACTACCGGTGCGAATTTGTGCTTTCATATTTAAAGTGTTAGTCTGTGGATTTAGTTAGCAATATCTCCAACTAAGTAATGATAAGGAATAATCGCCTCTCGAGATGAGTGTGAAAAGGTTGCTCTTGTTATCATCAATGTTTGCGACTTTTATGATTTACCAGAGTCGTTAAGATTTGTTTTAGGTTTGGGACACTGATGGAAAACAGTTCCAAGATAAAATAATGAACAAATTACAAGTGCATTAACTTCTGTCGACTCTACTTGAGCAATTATACAATGTTCAAAAACTCATTCGTAATTCATGGGCCTAACAGCCTATCAAAACTCCGAAAAAGTTCACGTGCATGAGCTTTATATCCTGATAAAACACTCCTCGTTCTTACTTTTTATATAAAAATACTAATAAGGCGTAGCTTGTTTTTCTGATATGTTAATATTCTCCTCTCACGTACAATTTAAACCATTGTTCTGAGTCCAGAGGAAGTCCTACTAAAAACTCGCAGCACGTGTTTTATAGGGTCTAAAAACACTCGGACACGCAGGTTACGCCTCGTGTTGTAAAACCCCAATAAAGCACTGCTGCTGGTTTATTTTTAACAGATTTTTTCGTATCTAAAATAAGAACATTGTGAAATAATAGAAACGGTCCCCATTACCTGTTATGTCGACAACAACTCCAGTAGAAGATGTGGCGTCACTTATTAGACCAGCGTTGTTTTCTGCTTTCACGGTCACAAAATACGTCTCGCCTTGTTTGAGCAGCAGACCACTCTGAGTATAGCTCGTAGAGTTGCCGACATTGGTAAAGTTCCCGACGTTACACATGCTTGGCTGGGTCCCGACACAAAGATGATAGGTTCGTATACCGCTCTCTTGGTCCAAGAATCCACTCCACTCGACCGAGATCTTCGAGTACGTAAATATCTGCCCTCCGTCTTCAGAAGGGGGATTTTCCACGTGGATGACCTCGCCTATACTTGGAGCTGTTGAGTCAACGACGAAACCATCCGATAACATCTCGCTAGATCGTCCAACAGAGTTCGTGGAGCGAACTCGAGTAACATACTTCACTCCTTCCTTGAACTCTAAATCAGCAATGCAAATCATCTTGGGGTTTTCTACATCAAAATTAAGCAACAAGCAGTCGTTGATGTTGATAGCAGAACAGACGGAAATCTCGCTTTTTAACACACCGCTTTCGTCGTCCACTGCCTCCCAACTTGCACAGAAGGTGTCCTTGGCGGTGACATAGTCCTTATCAACTTTAGTTGAATCATTGAGCTGCAAGTCAAAGACCTTGAAAAGACAAAAACAGTAAGTGTGAAAAACTGCTTGCTTTGCCGAATATGCCGTGACACGAAGTACAGGGTTTCCTTTTGAGTATTAAATGCTTTTCGCATTTAGTCTCTCATGCAGAGGCTAAACGTTTTAACGTTTTAGTTCAAAAGGAATTTACAAAAACTAGCAGTCTTTCCACTTATTACAACCACCAGTAATTTCATCGTTTCCTTTCGTAAAATTTCCGACTACAACTTTCTTAGAATTTTCTTTTGTTTTCCTCATGGAGCATTTCTATTTGAGAACCGCGCAATACAAGTGTGAGCTGTATGAGTCCAACACCAGTTATTTTACCTGTGATAATAATGGAGCGGTGCTATCGACTTTTACCCCATCAGAGGATACACTAGTAACTGCACCTGCACCATTGTAGGCACTGACAGTGACGAACACGACCATCCCTGTTGCTAAGGCTGGCTGAATCTGTTGCCCAATACTTGTGCGGTCACCGACATCAGTTTCGAAGATGATGTCACAAGTTCCTTTGGTAGAACCAACACAACACGTGTATTTACTGATATCGGATTCTTCATCTCGAAACTCGTCCCAGTTGGCGTAGATATACGTGTCATCTGCTTGGAAATCAACATCCTGAGTTGTTTGACCATCCCTCACTGATCCACGATATGGTGGAGTGCTGTCAACTTCGATTCCATTTGAAGATGCCATTGTGCTGTAGCCTGCCTCATTCGTGGCTTTGACGGTGACAAAGTATCTTCCAGTGTGATTCAGAGTCAAGCCACTTATTGTACCTTTCAGTGTGATGCCTAGATTAACAAACCCATTCACGTCGCATTTATCTTGCCCTGTTCCCACGCACATTTCGTACTCAGCGATGCGGCTATTCACGTCTGAAAATGGAGACCAGTTGGCTGAGATCTCGCTGAGAGAACTCTGTTTCTCCAAGTCAGTGAACTCGCTTAAACCATCATAAACAGTTCCTGTCGTCGGTATTACGCCATCAAAAGTGAAGGGATTTGATATAGACTCGCTGTAAAGTCCCACATTATTATGAGCGCGGACAAGGAGCACATATGAAAATCCGGGTTTGATATCTAAATCTGAATTGTGTAAAGACGTCTGGAGACCTGTGTTAACAAATGGCGAGATACATTCGTTCGGTGAGCTTGCGTGACAGGCAGACCATTCAAAGTGACTTAACCCGCTCTCTCCATCATCAAACCCACTCCATTCTGCGACAACCGCCTCGTTGTCTCTGAGATGTATCATTCCAGGAGTGTTTCCTACAACAATAGTACCAACTGTTGGTGCGGAACTATCAATGAGAAGTGGATTAGATGATGCTGTAGAAAACATTAACGCACCATTTATCGCCCGGATTGTCACGTACACTATACTGCCAGATGAGAGAGGATTTGAAAGAGAATAGTCCACTGATGTAGCCTCGGGATCAACAACAGTCCATGAGACGATATCACACAACTGAGGTCCACTACCAGCGCACCATTCAACTAAAGAAACTCCACTTTCAGCGTCCGTGGCCACAGTCCAGGAAAAAGCCAGTCGCCGAGGACTGCTTTGATGCACATAGCATGAACTCTGATTAGCACTTGTGCACGAACTAAGAGAAGAAAAGAAATTGGCCGATTGTCGTGTACATTCGCTTTCTGACTGAGATCGGGACAGAGTAATAACGTTTGCTGCATCAGCCCGCAGGTTAAAGGAAACGTCTCCAATCAAAGGTGGCGTAACATCAACTGTAATTCCGTCGGAATAAGCTGACTCTTTCAATCCAGCAGCATTGGTTGCTTCTACGGTGAAAAAATATCTTTGACCTTCCTGGAGGATTGTTTGATGGATCGTACTTGTATCAAGTCCTGCATACGTCATTTCTTGTACGTCACAAGCGCCTGCAAGGTAAGCAAAACAAATGCACACGGAATAAGGTAACAATAAGAAAAAAATAAATTACTATTTTAAAAGTGGATTAGAAGGGCTTTGTGTAGCAGCTATTAAAAAGATTACTTTTCCATATCTAACGCATAATTGAAGTTAGAGTCGAGAACCAGAAATTTAGGGTGGATAATTTGCCGAAGAGTTGAATGTTGAATTGAAACTGACAATAATGATAAGGACAATTAAACAACAAATCAATTACCTTGTGCTGTACCAATACACCAGTTATATTCTACCACACTGCTTTCCAAATCTTGAAATCCCGTCCAGTGAGCTGTTAAGACGCCCCGGTCGCTTTGATAATCGGCATCAATGAAGTCTCCACTAAATAGAGAAGCACTGTTCCCATCGACCACGTCACCAGAAATTGGTGGCGTCCAGTCCACCACCACTTGCCGCGACGTTAAAGTGGTCTTCAGACCAAGCATGTTCACACCAATCACAGTCACAAAAAAAGTAAGTCCTTCTCGGAGAGTAAAATTCCCTTGGTCCAAATCTAGAGAACGGCTAAGACTGTCAATTTCTTGGAACACAAGTAGATCATCTTCATAGGGAAAACTCCCAACACCAATGAGGAAATGACTCATGCCACTTTCCGGATCGTCTACGGACCACGTGACCACGGGGGCAGAAAGAGATGTTACGTACAAGGTTCCCTTGCCAGTTGCTGGGGCGATTTCAATTGATTTGCCAACTGGTGGAGTGCGGTCGACTACGACACCGTCGGAGGAGGAACTAACATGTTCGCCTTGGCTGTTCTCAGCTCTCACAGTAACGTAATATTTTTTTCCATGCTCAAGTGTCAGGTTATGAAATCGATTGGCTGATAATTGTAAATGGTTTACTTCTTTGTAAGGCCATCTACACAAGACTGCTCCAGACAGATCGGGAGGCTGATCCCGGATGCACCAATCGTAGCGTGAGATATCATACACTGGGTCTTTAAAGCCATTCCAATGGGCCCAAATTGCTTTGTCATCAAGTTGAAAGTCGATGTCTATCGCGGATGTTACTGGACCATCGCTAACCACACCTGCGATGAATTTTCCTAATACGACGACTAGTCCAGGTGAACAGTCTGTTCTGTAAAGACCAGCGCCATTTGTAGCTCGAACACAAACAAAGTAAGTCTCGTTTCCAATGAGGGTTTGATTTTCTATAAGTGCGCCACCTACTGAATCACTAGTGTCCACCTCATTGTACAGGTTTCCGGCATTTTCCTTCATAACTTGAGGATCAGCTCCCACGGCACAGCTAGTACTCTTAACACCACTCTCGGAGTCTGTAAAGCCTGTCCATGTGACCACTAACATTGACCCTGGCACCTCATTTTTCGTTCTGTCGTAATTTGGTGGGAAAACATATTGGGCAGAGACGACTCCAGGGTTCGGCGCTGTACGATCAATTACAACACCATTTGAAGACGTTGTGCTCAGCAAACCGGCGTTATTAATTGCCAGCAGCCTAAAGAAATAGGTTCTTCCGAGTTTCAAGGAAACATTGGTGATCCGTAAGCTAGTTTCCAAGAGTGGAACCGAAGTGAAGTTTTTGATGTCGTTCTTGTCTGGCAGAGTTCCTAGTCCCCACGCTAATGACTTTATGCCACTCTCGTCATCACGAACTGTCCATTCACCTTTTAACGAATCATTTTTAGGGTAAAATTTTAGTTTCAGGTTGTTTACCACCGGTGGAGTGCTATCAATAAGCACACCATTTGTCCAGTTTACAGTCGTAAGACCAACAGAGTTGAGCACCTCAACACCAACCGTATACATCTGACCTTCCTCGTATGTTATCGTTTGCCGGCCTCCTCCTGTTATGATTGTCGATCCAGACGAGTTCACTCGTGTTTTCAAAGCATAAAAAGGAATAATGTACTCCTTTGTGTTCACATTCTTTACTGAAAAACGAAACCTAACTATAGGAGATTCGTGGTCAAAACAAATCCAAGAAACCATTCGTTTACTGGAGCTTGGAGCGTATTCAACATCTTGTAGATAGTTGCCTGTTCCATCCCAAATGTACGAACATATTGGCGGAGTAACATCAATCATAAAGCCAGCGGATTGCATTGTTGTCTCCAAAGAGACTCCGTTTACACCTGTAACATTTACAAAGTACGTTTCTCCGCTCTTTAGTTTTTTTGTTGATTGTAATGTCGCGGTGGTGACACTGCCGTTGAAAGAAAATGATCCGTAAATGTCAGCTGAGGAAGTGGCTCCATTTCTAGCCCAAAGTCTTACTCTATACTCTTGCACAGAGCTTTCTACGTCAACGAAGTTAAAACTGACTGTCACGTTTCTAGTCGAGCTTTGGTAGTCGCCATGTCGAACATACAATGCATTAGGTGGCGTAGTGTCAAAAACAACACCATCTGAGAATGTGACAGATTTCAGTCCAACCTTGTTGGTGCATCTGACTGTCGCAAAGTAGCGAAAACCCAACCGAAGATGGTATCTTATTGTGAGGGAATTGCTGTGAACGGGCACTGTCGTAAAATTCATAACATCTGATTTCCCAGGCTGCAGGCCAAAGGCAACTTCAACTGAATAAAGAGACGTATCTGGATCTGCACAGATCCAAGATGCTGACAGATATCCACTGGAAGTAAACTTGAGGTCATTGTCTGGATCAACGCCATCGTGCACCGGCTTCAGAAACATGGGAGGGGAATAATCCACTATGATACCATCAGAGGAAACCATAGCACTCGGCATACCCAACACATTATAAGCAATAACTGTTGCATAATAACGTTGGCCACTAGTCAGTTCGGGTACTTTAAGCTTTGAGCTTGCAGCCGTGTTTACGAGGCCAACCTCTGTAAAGTCCTGAGCGTTGTCTCCACCGGGAGACGTTCCAAATGCCAGTCGATAGGAGACAATTTTTGTTTCTTGTTCTGTGAAGTTCACCCACGAAGCACGAAGAGCAGAACTTTCGATCTGTACTTCAAGATCCTCTCCTGGTCTTCCATCAGTTACGGAACCTGAAATTGGAGGAGTTGAATCCACCACAACCCCACTGGATTGTACGAATGCAACATTTCCCGCTCTGTCAACCACCTTCAGACAGGCGTAATATTTGTGTCCAGAAGTCAAGTTTAACCCGAATAAGACGTGATAGTCCGCATTAGATAGGACGATTTCTTCCTTTTTGACATCACAGTGAGTAGACTTTTTCTTACTTGATAAACCAAGGTAAACAGTTTCGATTCCTGAAAAATCCCAAAAACCAAACCAATGAGCACGATAAAGAGAAGAATAACTTTGGTATTTAGCATCTGTGGAGCCCCAACCATCCAAAACTATTCCGTCCTTTGGTGCCTCTGAGTCGGAAAGAAGGGGTGCAGAAGATTTGATACTGAAAAGACCTGCCTTGTTGGTCACCCAAACGGTGATGTAATAAAGTCGATTGTTTTCCAAGAGCATCGAACTGGATGCTGTCCAGTTGGCTCGCAACAAAGCCACTGGTTGGCGTAAGGAAACAGTCTGAAATTCCAAAACGTCGTGAGCACCAGAGAAACTTCCTATACCAACCTTGTATGATACGACCTTCGAAAGATCATCTTCAATTTCAAAATATGCCTTAAAAGTTTTAAATTGAGCATTGGAATATTCTTGTGCTTCTCCAAAATGACCGTGTTGAATGTAGATAATGGAGGGGGGGCTGCTATCAACAATGAATGGATTTGATGAACCGCGACTAACCACTCCTGCTCTGTCCTTTGCTTTAATGACCACTGAATATACTCCATCGTTCAAGTCAATGTTGCGTCCTGAAGACCGCACCTTCCCAGCCACTTTAAATGGCGCAACAAGATCATCAGACCCTAAAGATGACACTGATATACCAAAATTTGCCACACCACTATGAACATCGTAGAAGCTATCGTTGCTACATTGACTTTTATTAAGAATTCCAGGGGCACTTCTTTCGTCCACAGAACACCAATTCCATCGTGCCCACACCGCCTTAGTTATCCACTGGTACAAGACAGGGGGACCAGTCAATCCAGTGATGATTTTTCCAGCGTGTGGAGGGACAAAATCCACAATGGCACCATTGCTGGTTCCATTTGTGCACATTCTAACGCCATTGCAACCCATAACCGACACAAAGTAACCTTGACCACTGCTTAGGAACAGTCCTGACAGGGTCATGCTGGTTTGTGAACCAACCGACTGGAACTCTCTAATGTCCGTTAACCCAGGTCTGGTACCAAGAGCAACACGGTACTCTACCAGACCACTCTCCTTATCAGAAAAGGCTTGCTCCCAGTGAGCGCTAAAAGTGAACCTGTCACTGGTGTAATTCTTGTCTCTTCCTTGTAGGCCATCCTTAATGTATTGATCAGCAACTGTAGGTGGGGTTGTGTCGACCAGAATGCCATCAGAGGTGATTGTTCTCTTTAAGTTAGCTCCATCTATGACCTTCACTGTCACATGGTATCTTACTCTGGGTATTATCTTTATGCCCGTGAAACTAACGAAGACCATCCCATGCTGTGATACGTTATGTGTTAAGAATTCAATGGACTTAAATGGCCTGACATCGTCTCCGCTGGGATACGTTCCAACCCCCACAAGTTGTTCACCAATGTTACTTTCCTGGTCCAAACATTTCCATTTCGCCTGAATATTGTTTAAATCTCTGACAAAGTCTACATCAGATACATCTGTTTCATCCAGAACATCAAGAACTTTTCCCTCACAGGTAGGCGGTGTATTGTCTGGAATGAATCCATCTGTCACAACTACTGCCTGCAGCCCAGCTGCATTAGTTCCACGAAGTACAAGCCTGTACGAAGCTCCTGCTTCAAGAGAAAGTCCATCCATTAGAGGCGTCTGTTGGGTGATGGGTATTCCCACAAAAGGTGTGATATCGTGGCCAGATACATTCACAACCTTCCATTCATATTTTATAATTGGACTCTCTGGATCTTTAAAGTGTTCAAACTTTCCACGGACACGCCGTAATGAAGGAATATATTGCGCATCTTGTTTTCCAGCGCCATCTTGAAAATTGCCCGGAATGGGCGGTGTTGTATCAATCAAGATGCCATTACTGCACATCACCGCTTTGAACCCAATTGCGTCCAATACAAAGAGGCGCGTGAAGTATGTGCGATTATGCTTCAAATTTAGACCAGAGACCTGAACTGATGTTGAATCTCCAATTGGAGTCATTGGGACAATGTCTGCTTCACCTTCGTCTAAGGTACATGGGGTTTTCGAGGACACGCCCCATTTTGCAGCAACAACGTCTTCGATATTGCTCCTAAGATCAAAATTCATACCAATGCTAAATGTATCCCACTGATAATCGGTATCTACAGTTTCAATAACACCATCATAGACATAGCGTATCTGCGGCCCTTTTCGTCTCGCAACAAGCTGACAATTAACTGTAGGACTGTCCATTCCACGGTCATTTGTAGCCATCACGCTGACATACACATCCCTACCGTGCATGATTCGAAGGTCGTTGACTTTAAGGCTCAAGGATGGCTCAATCCAGGCAGAAAAGTCATCACCAGAACCCTGAATAGAGCCGATTCTCACATGATAGCTGTTGATTTTTGTATCTTCGTGAAATCCATGCCACTGGATAAAATACTTAGTATCTGACACTTGTCTTGCTGAGCACGATCCATCAGCAATGGGAGGTGTCCCATCTACATCCTCTTTGCAGTTGGTAAACAGTGTCCTGTCGATTGCTCTGGCTGACCACCACCACTCTGCCAGCGTCTTCTTCGAGCACCATGCAATTCTTATACTGCATCCAAATAACTTGCACCTGATTCGAATGCATAATCGGAATCGATACCACAGCCAAATTCGAATGCGAAGCGGAGTCATTCGAAGCTTCAATTCGATGCAAGCCTTTAATGGCCACTTGTCTATCTTGATTTGCAGATTTGGTACTAAATATGTTTCCAGGATTCTTGCCTCAATAGTAATTCCAGCTTCAACGATAAATAGAGACAGGGCCGCGCCCGCATAAACAGAGACCCATGCACCTGGAATAAGGCCGAGTCTAAAAGCCTTGTCGCGCATACAAACTTCCCCATGGTAATCCACAACATAATACCCGCCAGCCCCTGCAAAAAGTCTCACCGGTATACCAAACACTATTACGATTTGAGAATATTCTGGCATGAATTGCTGATATCCTCGTAGCAAATTCCCTCGAAACAATGTCATGCAGGATCCTGGGTCTGTAACCATCCTGCGCAAGCGGTTCTTTCTATGCTCTCTCTCCAGTTGATCAGAGTAAATATCGGATTCTAAGAGCAACTGATAAATACTTCGTTTGCGGTTATGGCCACATAGCATATCTCCAAAAGGAAACAGCCTTCGTGGGCGCAAGACATAATCATTCATCACTTCGAAGAAAAGGCAGTTTTCGTAGATTCCAAATGTGGTGTTCAGAATTGGCAACCTTAGATAAAAGTACCTGTCTTCAAAGTCACCACCCATAAGTTCTATATTCTCTTTCTCGGAATAAGTGCCACTGGAGAAGGCAACTGCTATGACTTCACTGTCCACACTGTTAACAGACTCCAAGCCAGAAGGAGTTCGGACTACTCTTTCTAACGTGTTTTCTCCTGTTTCGTCACTAGTCAAGGCATGAAACTCGAGCTTACATTGAAAGCCAGCAATCTTCGCGCACTTTGATATGCAGGCGAATTCACCACCGAACTGTCTCACAATCGCCATGCCTTGAGCATTTTTTCCAATGCGAATCACTCTATCGGGCGCAAGACCAAACGATGCTAGATCCCCATTTGCAAAGAGTTTATAACCGTAAGCCCTTTCACCTTCCCCGTTTGTTACCCACAAAACATTGCTTGACTCGTCGTACGAAACAGAAGTTGCTTTACCTTCCACAGACACGGTATTTGAAATTCCGACCCAAGATGGTGCCTGTGTTGACAAAGTGCTTGTTATGCTGGATTTTCTCACGGAGTGGATATTCTTTGATTCACTGTCACTGATCCAAATATAATCCCGAGCAACAGCGACACCTCCAATCTTCACTGATAATGGGGCATCTTGGCTTCCAAGCTGAATTATCTTCTGGACACCTGAAGCAAAGGTGGTAACTACGAGGAGTGATGCCTTGCCTCTGTTGCTCGAAACACCGTGCATGCCAAGAATCACTTCGTTATTAGAAAGCTTCGAAATCCCCTCTACTTTGTAGTCGTCAAAGAGTCCTGGTGTTAGCCAGCGTCCGCTCTTTGTCATGGACGACAGATCATCAAGATGTGGAAACTTCCAAGTGAAGATGGTGTTCAAATAAAGGGATGATGATCGTCTAATTGATCTCAGACATACTTCTTCAGAGCAGTAAGATATCTCATTCCAAGGCTTGTATTTCGTCAAGTCAAGACCACGCTGGCGTAGCTGAAGCTTACTTAGAAAGTCAGTAACTTTATCCAAGAATCCGTTAACTTTATTAACAATGTCCGTGAACTTGGAAACATATTTATTAAGGTACGGTTCCACAACATTACTGAGCTCTCCAGTCTCGGCAAGGAGATCGACAATTGGATTTTCAAATGATTTAGTCACGTCTTTCAACTGATCAGCATACCGTGAAGCAGTCTGGGTAATGGTGTCTAAGGCCTGTAAGGCGTGGTTAATGTTCTTTGTTTTTTGCCACAGTTCATAAGACAATTGAAGCTTGGCTCTCACATCCGTAAGACTTCGAATGTTTTCAAGAACGGTGTCATCGTAGACATTTTTCATAGCCTTGAAAGTATTCTCAAGCAAATCTTCCATTTTCTCTTTGATTTCTTTGGCTTGTTGGATATAATCAACTATTCTCTCTATGCGCTCTTTGCCATCCTCTATCGACCTCTTTTGAATACCGCTTCCTGCATCTTCTTCGTTTTTGTCAAGCTTACGGCCAGTGATCTTTTTTAAAACTGCCTTTACCTTTTTGACATCATCTTTGAGAGAAAAGGTTCGAGCTTGATCAATAAGAAGCTTCACAGTGTCAATGACAGCTGTAATATTGCTCACTCCTTCTTCACATGTTCCAAGCATATCAGTATATCCACTGGCTTCTTGGAAAGTACTCATGAGGAAATCAACTTTGTCTTTCACCCCCTTTGCTTGATCTATGAAGACTTTGGAAAAACAACTTCCACCCTTGACACACTTCTGTACCTTAAAATTTTTCCAGGTTTCAGGAACCATATCATAAAGAAGTTTGACTTGCTTCTTGAGGTCCGCGTACTGATTAATAGTGTATTTACCGACCAAAAGCGCTCTTTGTATGCAAGGCTTGGTACTTCCAAGTAATATTTTCTTCATTCGATCGCAATCCGGCAGCTTTCCAGCCGTTTCTAATATAGGCAAGAAATTGTTCGTGAAAGGCTTAAGATCAGTTAAAACTGCAATCACTTCACGCACAATGGACTGGATGTTTCTTAGTTCTCTTTGTATCTCTGTGATCGGCTCTTTGATTCTTCGAAACTTTGAACGGGCTTTGTTGGCAAATTTATCTGCTTCAGTACTGAAAAAGGTGTTTACCTCTTCTACGATGTTATAACTTCCAATTTTGCTCAGCGTTTCTGTGGCAATCGTTTTGAACTCATTGCAAACATCTCGTATACGTTGGTCAAAGTCAACTCCTAAATGCTGCCCCAAATCAAGCTTCTGAACTTCACTTTTGTAATTTTCAGCGCTGTCCGAAAAATTGATAAAATCATCAGCAACTTTCCTTGCTTTGTTTGCGTACTCAGGAAGATTTTTCAGATGCTTAAGGACTTCATTGATGCGAGAAGCAATCTCTCGAACGGCTCCAAGGAACCCTTTTCCTTTTTGGGTGTTTAAGATTGACAAAAAGTCAGAGATGATTTGGGCCACACGAGATATCTTCCCTACACGAGCTGCTAGGTTTTCCTTGTACCATGTTTCGACATTGGTGACAGCAGACTTCATTTGGGCTCCAACCGTTTTCATGTTTGTCGCCACAGGTCCAATGAAAGATGCCAGCTCAATGACGGCTTCACGAGCGCTGACTTGGACCTTATCGATTACTATCGCAGAGAAATTTGCTGTTTTTGTACATGCTCCAGTGACCTTCAACGCTGTTCCATTGACAAAGTCCACGACATCGTCTGCCATGTCCTGTATATTATTTAGTTTCCCAGTAAGCTCTCGCAGAGAACCAGCTATAAAGCTCTTTACTGCCAAGCTGAAGTTATGGTCAATATCAGCTATTAAGTTGTCTACAAGAATTGTGAAGTTGAGTAGTTCTGTCAATGAATTTTGTGTTGAATTCTCAACAACTTGGAGTGCCTGGATCCCTTCTTTTTCAACGTTGTTTCCAAATTCTTTGAATTCTTGCGAGGAGTTCAAAGCCAGCTCGTACACGCTGCAAATCCGTTGAACGCTCTGTCTAGCAAATTGCTCTGCTGAACGTCCAAGTTCGTGGAAAAAATCAGTAATATCGCTGATGGCTGACACGTTCTTAAACTGAAAGTCAAGCAGATTGTGAAGACCGTTTAAGAAGTCTTGCAAGATTTCTGAAGGATTGGTAGAATTCGCGTTACTACTACCTCCCAGGAGTCCTTTGAACAATTTTCTTAGATCAAAGCTATTATCAGGCAATATTTCTTGAAAGAACTTCTCAAGGTTAAAATCTGGTAGACTAAACTGTTTGAGAAAATCACTGAGCTTCTTGAAAATGGCCACGAAGTTCTGGAAGTTGGGTGACTTAAGATTTAAGTTCAACTTCAAGCTTACTCTCCAATCAAAACGAAGACCGAAGTTAAAACGGTTTCCTTGGTAAGGTGGAAAGCGGGAGTTCATGTCTTCCAGTTGCATTCTGGGAAATCGGATCCCTTCAAGAAAATCCAGCAGCGAGGAGATGTCCAAGAAACGATTTGCAAATCGCATCAAATTCAGACTTACTTTCTGAAAAGACTGCAGTGATAATGAAAAGCGGATGGAAAACTTGAATGGAAACTGCCCAAGGAATCCGCCAGGTATGGACACACCCAAGGAATTAAAGTACTCTCTGATTTTGTCCAGGTAAAGATCTGTGGACGCCGAGCGAAGACTGTCTAACAGATGCCTTATGTTGAAGCCTCCAGGAAGATTGTTGGGTAAGTACTTGGTTATGTTTCCAACAACACTGAGAATTTTGTCCAGTGCTCCAATGACTTTGTTAAAGATGTCATCCACACCAGTCAGTCTTCCTAGAGTTAGCTGAATATTATGTATTTTGTTTATAAGCCATTCCCAATCCTTGACTCGGTTTACTACATCTTTGGCCAGCTGGATAACTTTACTTATAAGGTTTATTGGTCGGAGTGGCTGGACTAGGTTCTGAACAAACTCAACCAGTTTGTTGACGAAGTCTTTGAATTTGTTAATGTACATCGGTAGATACCCGGCAAGTTTGTCTTTAAATTTATTAATTTGTTCTGCGATTATGCTTGTGATGCTATCAAACCGCCTCAGCAACTCGTCTCCAGCATCTGCAATGGCGTGAATTAGATCCTTGGGAAAATCGTTCTTAAAACTAGCCGATGCCCTAAAAGCCGCCTTTCCTCTAACAACATTGAAACCGAACTTAAGAATATGAGCTCGAATATTTGCGAAGTTGTCCAGATTCACCTCAAATTTTCCACCAAAGATGCCGATCCTCAGGCTAACTTGGTTCAAGAACTGTATGATTGATTCTGCCCCAAGCCATTTTCCACCGAATGTCTTCCCCCACCGCTTTCTAGGACCAAGAGAGAAGTCTCTTGGACGGAGAAATGGGAAAAGGGCACGTTTCTGGCGATGGATGATGCTACGTTTTTTTCGAAGGTAGATTGCCTTGGGATGGTCACCATGATTCTCCAAAAACTCATTTATCGACGAATCCAAGGTTCCATTCTCAGAGGAGGCCGCTATGGCATGCTCCAAAGCTTGAACCACTGAATCGCTGAGATTCTGGTGTCGCTTCACGAAAATATTGACAACTGCAGCTTTCACATCATTGTGATCGTCAGCGTGTAGCGTGCGCATCAGGTGCTCATTGGTCAGCCCTGCTGGGAGCTTTCTCATGGCTGTAATCACCGCTGATCGGATACCAGAGTTATCATTGTTAATGTGTTCCAGGACAAGAGGAAGTCCAGAAAGATGCCCAAGATTCCCGAACGCCCAGATGTGGTCTCGCAACTGTGTCTGGTGTGCCTCACTTTCAGGATGGTAAAGACTTGATTTATTCTGGTACCTATTGTGCACCATCTGAGCGACAGAATCGCAAAGCGATTCATTGTATCCCGCACTTTTCGCTCTCGCAGTCAGACCACTTAACACCAGCATTGCAGTAGCTGTTACTTCATCTCCTTTTTCCTCTTTGGTCATCAGCTGGGACAGTGCATCAAAAAGCCTCACGTAGAGAGGACCTTCCGGTAAATAGAAAATTCCAATCAACAGGGCTTCATACTCTTCCTTGCTTAGAGATCTCGGATATTCTTCAGTCATCGCTTGTGCTAAGGCATTCTGCGCTCTGTACTTGCCATGTCCTGCAAGTGCAGCTATATATACTGTCCACGACGTCAGGTTTTGATGCCTGCGATCCTGAAAGAGTCTCAAGATCGTGCGAAAGGTACTCTCGTCATCTTTAACCATACGGTGCAACTCATTAGAACAATCACCAATGTCACGTTCTTTCATGCTCTTGTCAGTAAAACATCGCAGCACGACATACAGAGGCCTCACTCTCTCTGTTTTCTCCCCACCCATCTTAGACCATTGTATCTTGTCAGTTTCCGTGACCAATAAACTATCACTAGTGAGTGATTGCACTGCGCTAAGACTCTCTTCCTTGATGGTTGAGCGCTTGGTTCGTCCTTTTTTAGTCTTCGAACAAGATCGCAATGTTAACTTGCTATAGCCACTCGCAGACATCTCAATATCTTGGTCTTGGTCTTGAAAGCCTTCAAAATTATCTGCCCTGGGATGACCATTGGCCGGCCTGAAAGATGCTTTTGTAGATCGGTGAACTTGTTTCACTTTGCCATCTTCTAAATGAACGTAGGTGCTGTGCTCCGACTGCACTTTGTGCTGTCCTTTTGCTTGTGCGCCATCGGCAAACTTTGTGTAGTCGTGGTTTGTCCAGGTACGGCGAATGTAAGCATGGGTATCATTGGAAGACAGGACATCGTAGTGTGTTCGAAAGATGCCAGAATCATCGTGCTCTTGTACCTTAAATGCTTTGGATTTATGAGTGTCTTTCAAGTTGAGCTGGAATGACCCTGCTATTCCTGGTTCAAATGGAAAACCAATTAAATGAATAAATCATGAATCCTGGTCAAGCTTAAATTTACGCACACATTTATCTTGTGAGATAAAGTTAGATGAGAACTTTACCTGCTGCAATGTATAAATTTGGTTCTAAAGACGATGTGAACAATTGAATAAATATTTAAATATAAAGAATCAGTTGACTTAATTACCATTAATTACCATTGACTCCATGACATGCGAGCGTAACAATTTTCCCCCCTAGGATCTCAGACTCTAGTACCGCGTCCCGTTGTTTCACTAACCATGGTAAACCTATAATAGAACTTTAGATTCTAGAACGGGAACGACTAATTGTAGGAGATTTCTCATTGAACAACAGTGAGCGCGCGCAAACCATCGTCATTTTCGAGGGAAAAACGTGATACGTTCGTCATTTTAGTACGAGGTTTTGCAAAAATGCCGTGGAGTCAAAACAAGTCACAAACACGGTAGCAGTTTTGGCATTTTTCGATCAGGCAATAAGAATAACTGAGCAACCTATGCTACTAACAAAGAGCAAGATTAATTGTCAGGGTTATCAATTTTCTAAGTACTTTCGCTTTAAACGGGCATTAAAATCTCGTACTCGTTCTCGTCCTAGAATATAAAGGTCACTA
This sequence comes from Montipora capitata, assembly GCA_949126865.1. Taxonomy (NCBI): domain Eukaryota; kingdom Metazoa; phylum Cnidaria; class Anthozoa; order Scleractinia; family Acroporidae; genus Montipora; species Montipora capitata. The sequence continues at coordinate 57,433,112 of OX421448.1, forward strand.
ACAGCTGAGGCCCTTCACCACGGCAGTGAAAAAGCTCAATTCAAATCTCGTACTCGTTCTCGTTCTCTTCCTAGAATCTAAAGGTCCCTATTAGCTGAGCTCATGTAGTGAAAATGCGCCAATTTTACAATTTGAATCCTAACAGGATAGCAGGACAATTGTTACCGCCGAAACTTAGTTTCATGGCTTAGCTCCCACAAGTCTAGTAAAGCTTGATAGTAGGGCTTCCGAACTAGCTAGTAATCTCGACCCCGGCAAAGGTAAACGGCGGAATTTTTCCGAGTATAGCCCAGAGCTGTCAATAAAGTTGAAAGTAGAAGACTTATAATTAAAAGAGGACGGCCCTGAAAGTGCGTTTGCTCACTTAATTGAGCCGGAAGGAAAAACGCTCTTTCTTCGGCGAGGACTCCATGTCGTTTCATCAGATTAAGCGCAGGACTGGGAACTATTCAGTTCCAGGCGTTCCACGAGTTCCACACCATTCGCAGGAACAATTTTGTGCTAATTTCTCTTGTTCAATCTTCTTAAAATATGCCATCAATTCCACTCAAAAGGGGCAAATGAATGCCTTAAAGGTTTCTTCGATGATAATTTAACAAGTGTTATATTTTTTATCTTGATTGGTAGTAAAATGAGACGAAACTAGCCGGCTGTTTTGGCCGGCTACCGGCTCTTATTGACAGACCTGATTACCCGGGTCACGACTGAAAAAAACACATCTCTTCATTTCATTCATCGGGGTAAACACGTAACCAAGAGAGAGATTTTAAATGTCTTGCAAACATCGTTTTCCGGAGGTCCACACAATAGTTAGTTAGTTTCGGATTAAGTTAGCTACTTAATCTGAAGTGGAATCACGCTTTATTTTTTAAAAAAATCATGAAATAATGACTGACGCAACATTCGCCCTTGTCACACGGTGGCCATATTGTCCCGGGAGACCAAAAAAGCTTTGTTTTACCACGCCAAGCCTCGCCCCCATGATTTCCACTGCGAGGCTTGGCGTGGTAAAAACAAAGCTCTTTTGGTCTCCCGGGACAATATCGCCGCCGTGTGACAAGGGCGAATACTGGCTACGGCCCTGCAAACAAAGAGTATTATGGTATTTTCTTAACTGGTCTACTCGCTATTTTCCATTCACATAATGTAATTCGTTTTGGGGGATTCTTTACATGAAAACAATACAAGTTATTTACTCTTGGGACTGAATCATGCTTCAGTGAACTGATGCAAATGAGAAACTGTATTATGGGATTTGTGAAAATTGCGAATAGTCCTTACGCTTGATGATGTCTGACTAGCTAACTTCACCACCCTCGCTTCTAAATTAAAAATAAAAATAAAAAATCAAATCCTAAATCCCAAAAGAGCAAACTTGTAAAGAAAACCCACGCGCGAACAGAATAGGACATTTTTGATGACGCCATTTGACTACAAATTACAGAATCCTTCAGATTTTCCTTATCTCATACTAATTAGAGCTATTGTTATTTTTGCCCCACTGGGAATACAAAATTTAAATAAGAAAAGAAAAAACAAACTGAATTCTGGTAATTGCAGTCAAATGACGCCATCGTGAAAGTTGGCTATTGCACATCCAGATGATGTGAATAATTTTGTCCAAACGAGTCTTGGTTTGAATTTTGAGCATATGCCGTAATCATTCATAAGGCCTATTGTAATAGCATTACAAAAACGTTGGTACGAGTAGCTTCCAGTTTAATTTATAGTCGTAACTTAGTATCACTCTAGAACTCAATAGGAAGATGTATGTAGTTATACATTTTAGAAAAATTTAAAACTCGTGTTTGTCAACGTCACCTGAGTGTAAATAAATGAATGAACGAATGAATGAATGAATGGATAAACAAATAATGATAATGAAGAAATAAATAAATAAATAAATAAATTTATAGATAAATAAATAGATAAACAAACAAGATGTTTTCAGAAGCAGTGTGCTAGTTTTCTCCTACCGACGAAAGCTGACGAAGTCTCTACCATACATGTATGCATTCGTATGCTCATCAAAGGTCTGGGGTCAATAACGACGTTTACGTCACCCAATAATACGGAATTTAAAGTGCCTATCACCTCAACACACTTTTCCACATTATTTATTCTCCGAGATCGTTCAAAATACATGGTGTTGTTTTCAGAACCTTTTGATTGAAATCTCACATTTTGATTGGCTTTGAAAGCCAGGAAAAGTGGTCATACTTTGATCAATAACCGAGCAATGAAGGGGAATGGGTTCGATGCCGGGTTGACGTCTAAGACTGCTTTGCATTGAGATATTTCTTTGAAAACACAGATGCAAATTTATTTGTGACGTCAACCCGTTATCAAACCCTTTCTCCTTCATTGCTTGGTTATGGATCAAAGTATGACCACTTTTCCAAACACATTCTCGCCCATGAATTCGCGATTATCCTGAATTGTTAATTTAAATGGTCTAGATAGCAGCAACAATATAGATAGTCGTATAAACATAACAACTTTCTTTAATTTTCCAGACATGTTTCGACGGTACATCCATCAACTTCAGTGTTACATATTTTGAAATCGCCGTTGAATTTAAAGCGCGCGCGTTCTTACAAAGTTTGTTACATTGCGTTGTCAATATTGCGTACTAAAACAAAACAAAACAAAAATTTAAATGAGTGACGCTTAGTTCTTTACAGGGAGAGAGTCAGGTTAATGTGTTTCACCTGCTGGTTGAGATCGGACTTCTCCCAGATCCAGTCCAGGATCTCGAAGCAATCCGGTGTGCAGGATGCTCTACAAAACTCTGAACTCTGCAGATGTTTAAAAATCTGCAGGGTTCAGAATTCAGAGTTCTTTGAATTCACTACTATCGCGAATTTTGGACACTGTGTCCCTGGACTTGTGGTAGCACGGAAAATAAGGAAATAAAAAATCATAATACAGAACGTAATTTTCAGGCTAGATGGCAGCTTTCCTTACATCATTTAATTACTTTCATTAACGGGACATATCAGTAATGCTAGGTGTTATTATCAATGTCATGTAATTGTTTGAACTTTAAAAAGAGGTCTGAAATAAAGGTGGAGAAGTAAAAAAAATATTCATATCCGTGGATTGGATTTGAACCCGGAGTTTCTACTCTTTAGGATCCGCTTCTTTCCGCTTTTCTCAAAAAGTCTACCAAAGAGTATCGTTGGTGAAGAATATTTAGGCCTAAGTTTTGATTTCAAAATGTTTAGCTTTGTCGTGAAGTTTGGAAACCGACCTTTTGATGTTGTTTGTTGGCGAGTGATAATACAGAATTATCAAATAGTGTTTAAAATATTGTCCCTGAGCATATGGTGGTCAAGTGGTTAGGTGCCGGGTTAATCAACATTCCCAGGGTCGAGTCCTTTGTCCAAACATTTGGGTTTCCTCTTCAAACAAATATGACCATTTCTCATAATCCATATCAAGCTTTCAGTCTTCTAAATTTACGACAATAGGGAATTCAAAGCAAATTACTAATTCCTGTCATTAAATTCTCAATCTTAGATAATTTGTTTCGCGTGCTCTGATTGGTTCACTCAATCTCGGTTATCAGCTCATATACCTTAGTTTGACAAGGTAAATGATTGCGTTAAGCGTTGCTAAACTAAATTTTTTTTCGCTGGAAAGCAAAATTTCTCTTTGAATAAAACCAAAAAAAAAGAAAAAATTGTGGAAAGTTTGGATCAATTCCGACGTTTAGGAGTACGCGAAGGCAAGCAATGTTTTTGTGATGAGCCTACGTCTGTCTGACTACGAGGTATTACACAACTGGTCGCATCAAGTTTTCTCGATTTCGCTCACATTTTCTCACTTTTTTCGCTCATATTTTGTACTTCCAAATTTTTGGAGTTTAAGGAATTAAATAAAACAATTATTCCATTCGCGCTAGCTGGATATGACACTCAGCTAGTTATAGCCAACTCATATCCAACGCGTGCTCATGGAATAATTGTTAAATAATCGCGAATTCAAGTTCGAGAACAGGTTGCTTTTCCCGTCTTTTAAAGTCAATAAAAATGTCAAAAATGGATTTAGGACGATTTAATTCGGAGAATAAATAAAGTGGAAAAGTGTGTTGTTAGAGTTTTAATTAAGCACTTTAAGCATGCAACGTTTTCGAGGACGGACGGAAACCGCAAGTGATCATTTTGCATCCCAGGGTAATAGGATCTGACAGATTTTCCAAGTAATCATCTCTAATATTAATAGTGAAGAGATACTTAAGGTCTTGGTAAATGAAAATTTTAGTACATTGCTTGATCTTTTTTTTTTTTTTTTTTTTTTCGGTTTTTGGCATGAGTGGGTCCTAAATTTTATTTTGGCAGAAAAAGAAAATCAGAAAGTGCTTATTAACCCTTCTAAAATGAGCCTTTTCTGTTTCCCACCATAAGTTGCATGCGAAAAGTGATTGACAGCACCTGTCTATTGCGTGACAAAACACTATTGCGTGATGCAAAAATCAAAATTCTCCCACCTCCAGTTAGGACAGGTTTTACGCTATCGCTTTGAAATTTCAGATATGATGGATAATGATATAGACTCAAAAAGAATTTGAGGAATTTCCCGATTTCCCTTTGTAACTCGTTTTATGTCTAGTTACTTTGCGTAAATCGCGTTCGAGATTCGTCTTTTTAGTTTGAAATGCAATAATTCCGCTAATACGAGACAAATGCAAATTTCCTCACATCCTTTTTTAGGTCTTTCATCTGCCAATCAGATGCAATAAAAGGAGGTGAATATTAAGAACGCGAAAGGGCTGGAGCTTCAGCAGTAAACTCGATACCTCTGAGTTTGAGAGCAAAAAAGTTAAGCACCTTTTGAAATTCGATGAAATAAAATCTTTTATAAGGTAATTTAGTCTTTTAGCTTTAATTTGACATATAACTTGCCTTTGTAGCGAAAATACTCGCGTGACTAGAACTTTTTTTCTGTGGGCACCTCATTTTCATTTACCGAGAACTTAACAATATAAAAATGGTATTGTCAAGACAAGCTAAAAAAAGAAAACAGCTCACTTCCAGATGCCGTCCACGGCTAAAAAAACGCAGCGTGCTCAAGTTCCCTTATAATGTGTTGTGTAGAGTCCTTAATTAATTAACATACATTGTAAGATTTCGTCAGCAAGGGGAGACTATAAAAGATAAAAGCTCAAACTAAATTTCATGGTAAATTAACAAAACTATGATCATTTAACTGTTACTGGTAATTGTTGCCTTACGGCTATCGCCACAATCACGTTTTCTGATAAAAATATGACTTTTCCACGTTTCACAGGAAGTAAAATAGGCACTTCACATGTCGGAAAATAAAAGACCGTTCCAAGGTATTTTTTAAACCACTTAAGCGCAAGCCCTGCTTTGAAAAAGTGGGCTCTTTCGACTCAAGATTTCACATGTCACACTTACCCTTCTTGAATGCTGCAATTTCCGGTAACTCTAAATCCTTGGGAAAAAGGACCTCTGTGATGCTTCCATGTTCCCCTTGTCTGAAGTAAAAAGGCTTTGACAACTGTTCTTCAAATTCTTCATTAACAGGATGATTGGAAAGAACTCGGCCATGTCGAACACGTCTCAGACGAGGCTCTCTGACGTCAAGCTTCATCAGATGCTTAAGCTGCTTTCCACTATAGTCATGTGACATAGGAGTGACGTCAACCTATGGAAAAGATTCAATTCAAGCCAGATTTAACGTGTGCCTTTTAACACAAGCATCAAAGACAACCGATCGAATTGGTCACTTAATAGTGCATCAGCAGGACTTCGCAGGTTCCAACCCTGTCCGCACCAATATTCCAATATTCAAGGTATAAAAATGTGGATCATGGGACCTTTTCATTTCTTATTGCGTGCATCTCCACCTCGTGCCCGCGGGAGGTTGTAGAGATGACTGGGGACAATGATCCGAGATTGTGGGATTGTGTCAGCCTCGTTTGTTCCCAATCTCCAGGCGTGGTTTGATAAGCTGCTTAAGAGTTGGGAAGAAATGCACTTCAGCTGTCTTAATTGGAATTATTGGTGATGCTTATGTCTTGTGGCTAAAACATAATTGTGGTTTGACTCAAAAGGTGCCATTGTGACAACTGCCAGAGGATGTTTCAGTAGAAAGGAGGAAAAAAGAAATAGAACTGACTGGAAAAATGCACAGATTTAGAGGCTGCTGAAGTGGAGTAACTTGAGCATCCAGCGACTTTCATTCCGTAATCGTGATAATCTTCAGGTGTGAAATGACCCCAGCAAATGTGACCCGAACCTTTCCATGAGTCAGAGTCTTCTTTTTGGCGACAAAACGAAAGCCATTGTCGAAGAATTTTTTCTTCAGTGGGGAATTTATGCATGGAGACCCCCTCTGCATTTGTCCTATGGCAGAACATCACAATACGGCGCTTCCTAGGTTTTTTTTTTTCTTTTCCTCGCCACCGCCAGATTTGCATTTCTCATTACTTTTGTCTGTCTCCGTTTCTTCGAATTCCTTTAAAATATTGTTTGGGAAGGTGGTTAGAGTTAGGGTTGGGTAATGCATGGGTAGACTACTTAATGGAAGACAACCTGAAATTCCGATCCGTGGAGGGTCGAGTCAACAGGACGTAAACACTCTTCGGGTTTCAATTTCATCATTTTAACATTATATCATCTTAAAGAAAAGGAAATAATTTTGGAACGACTTGTACTCACGATAATCGCAAAGGTTAAAATTTCAAATTAATAAATGAAATTTTAGATAAGGATTTCTTTTGTATAAAATAAAACCCGTCAACAAATTGACGTTAACGTCGATTAACGGCGCAGCACCAAGCAAGCATCAAACCTGTGAAAATCATATTGCTATTACAACTATTTTTACTTCCTATTTACTGGGTTGCCGTATGGCAATCCCAGTCTAAAAATGGATGGCATTTGTTCGGTGTTATTTTTTTTTTCCTTCCGTGTCGGTAAAAGTCTTGCCTGTCACTCCCCTGGTAAGTGGTATCTTTGTGCATAGAGCCTTCTGCGCGTATTTTCTTAGGATCGAGAGGGTAGTGGAACTGCGTAGATTTCTCTGGTGGACACAGTAGAATCATTAACTTAGCCTGCAATGGCGTCGAAAGTCATCTAACGCGAATGGCGTGCGAATGGCGTTTTAGTGGATCCTTAAACAAAATATACCCTTATGGAGCTCAATAATGGAAAGTCAGTTGGATAAACTAGGCAGGCGGTGAAAACCAACACCTGGAATCTTAAAAGGGACGAGTAATGGACTTCGACAACAATCTGTCGCCCGTCGAGCAGAAATCAAAGTGAGCTGCATTTCTAAAATAATATTTACCAAGTGTGCTGTAACGTTATGTAGAACACTGAAACCAAATGGAAAATTCTCTGGTAACTTATGGGTTCAACAAAGACAGAGAACGAATCGAACACCTTAAGTGGATCTGTGATCAACTCTGCACAGTCTTCAGGTAAAAAAAAATTGGAAATGTGACAGACAAGAATTATTTGAAAGAAAGCTTGTCGTCTATTTTGTGCTTCATTATTCAAGGAAAAGGTTCTTCATGGAAACGGTTTGATCCTGAAATTTTAGTTTGTTGTAATATTGCGCATATTTGACACGATTGATTTTTTTCTCTTCACGCACGCAATAATAGCAAATATGTTGTTTGTTTCACAAAATTGTTCGCTGGAAAAGGTGGCCTTTATGAATTCATCATGTTTTATGATATGTGTGCTGGATAGTTTTTATGGCAATAGTAAAGCACTTTCTTGTTATTCAAGGAAAATGTTCTTCAGGAAAGGGTTTGAACCTGAAGTACATGGTAATTTGACACGATCACGCACGCAATGAAATAGGAAGAGGTTTTCGCCTCTAAGAGCAAATATGTTGTTTGTTTCAAAAAATTATTCGCTGGAAAAGGTGGCCTTTATGAATTCATCATGTTTTATAATATGGGAGCTTAACTGGATAGTTTTTATGGCAATAGTAAAGCATTTTCGTGTCAAAATGAGGTTAGCGTTTTTCTGTTGTGCTAACTTAATTAAATATAAATATACATTCTGCCTCGTGAGTTTGTTATTCTCGTTAACCAGCAATGGCGTCGAAAGTCATTGCAACGCAAATGGCGTTTTA